>CAUDMG010000454.1:2531872-2659372 GCA_958450375.1 Homarus gammarus
GGATGAGTGGTCACTCTGGTGGTAGTGTGTGATGAGTGCTCAATGATTGGTCACCGTGGTGTGGTGATGTGTGATGAGTGCTCAATGATTGGTCACCGTGGTGGTGGTGTGTGATGAGTGCTCGATGATTGGTCACCATGGTGGTGATGTGAGATGAGTGCTCGATGATTGGTCACCATGGTGGTGGTGTGAGATGAGTGATCAATGATTGGTCACCGTGGTCTCGATGATTGGTCACCGTGGTGGTGGTGTGAGATGAGTGCTCAATGATTGGTCACCGTGGTGGTGTGAGATGAGTGCTCGATGATTGGTCACCGTGGTGGTGTGAGATGAGTGCTCGATGATTGGTCACCGTGGTGGTGTGAGATGAGTGCTTGATGATTGGTCACCGTGGTGGTGTGAGATGAGTGCTCGATGATTGGTCACCGTGGTGGTGATGTGAGATGAGCGCTCGATGACTGGTCACCGTGGTGGTTGTGTGAGATGAGTGCTCGATGATTGGTCACCGTGGTGGTGATGAGAGATGAGTACTCAATGATTGGTCACCATGGTGGTAGTGTGAGATATGTGCTCGATGATTGGTCACCGTGGTGGTGCTGTGAGATGAGTGCTCGACGATTGGTCACCGTGGTGGTGATGTGAGATGATTGCTCGATGATTGGTCACCGGGGTGGTGGTGTGAGATGACCGCTCGATGATTGGTCACCGTGGTAGTGTGAGATGAGAACTCGATGATTGGTCACCGTGGTGGTAGTGTGAGATGAGTGCTCGATGATTGGTCACCGTGGTCTCGATGATTGGTCACCGTGGTGGTGGTGAAATGAGTGCTCGATGATTGTTCACCATCGAGTTAGTGTGAGATGAGTGCTCGATGATTGGTCACCATGGTGGTGGTGTGAGATGAGTGCTCGATAATTGGTCACCGTGGAGGTAGTGTGAGATGAGTGCTCGATGATTGGTCACCGTGGTGGTAGTGTGAGATGAGTGCTCGATGATTGGTCACCGTGGTGGTAGTGTGAGATGAGTGCTCGATGATTGGTCACCGTGGTGGTAGTGTGTGATGAGTGCTCAATGATTGGTCACCGTGGAGGTAGTGTGAGATGAGTGCTCGATGATTGGTCACCGTTGTGGTTGTGTGAGATGAGTGCTCGATAATTGGTCACCGTGGTTGTCGTGTGAGATGACTGCTCGATGATTGGTCACCGTTGTGTTAGTGTGTGATGAGTTCTCAATGATTGGTCACCGTGGTGTGGTGATGTGTGATGAGTGCTCAATGATTGGTCACCGTGGTTGTGTGAGATGAGTGCTCGATGATTGGTCACCGTGGTGGTAGTGTGTGATGAGTGCTCGATGATTGGTCACCGTGGTGGTAGTGTGTGCAGTGTGTGATGAGTGCTCAATGATTGGTCACCGTGGTGTGGTGTGAGACGAGTTCTCAATGATTGGTCACCGTGGTGGTGGTGTGTGATGAGTGCTCGATGATTGGTCACCATGGTGGTGGTGTGAGATGAGTGCTCGATGATTGGTCACCGTGGTTGTGGTGTGAGATGAGTGCTCGATGATTGGTCACCGTGGTGGTGAGATGAGTGCTCGATGATTGGTCACCGTGGTGGTGGTGTGAGATGAGTGGTCACCGTGGTGGTAGTGTGTGATGAGTGCTCAATGATTGGTCACCGTGGTGTGGTGATGTGTGATGAGTGCTCAATGATTGGTCACCGTGGTGGTGGTGTGTGATGAGTGCTCGATGATGGGTCACCATGGTGGTGATGTGAGATGAGTGCTCGATGATTGGTCACCATGGTGGTGGTGTGAGATGAGTGCTCGATGATTGGTCACCGTGGTGGTATGAGATTAGTGCTCGATGATTGGTCACCGTGGTGGTGGTGTGAGATGAGTGCTCAATGATTGGTCACCGTGGTGGTGTGAGATGAGTGCTCAATGATTGGTCACCGTGGTGGTGTGAGATGAGTGCTCGATGATTGGTCACCGTGGTGGTGGTGTGAGATGAGTGATCAATGATTGGTCACCGTGGTCTCGATGATTGGTCACTGTGGTGGTGTGAGATGAGTGCTCGATGATTGGTCACCGTGGTGGTGTGAGATGAGTGGTCAATGATTGGTCACCGTGGTGGTGGTGTGAGATGATTGATCAATGATTGGTCACCGTGGTCTCGATGATTGGTCACTGTGGTGGTGTGAGATGAGTGCTCGATGATTGGTCACCGTGGTGGTGTGAGATGAGTGCTCGATGATTGGTCACCGTGGTGGTGTGAGATGAGTGCTCGATGATTGGTCACCGTGGTGGTGTGAGATGAGTGCTCAATGATTGGTCACCGTGGTGGTGTGAGATGAGTGCTCGATGATTGGTCACCGTGGTGGTGTGAGATGAGTGCTCGATGATTGGTCACCGTGGTGGTAGTGTGAGATGAGTGCTCGATGATTGGTCATCGTGGTGGTGATGAGAGATGAGTGCTCAATGATTGGTCACCGTGGTGGTAGTGTGAGATGAGTGCTCGATGATTGGTCACCGTGGTGGTGCTGTGAGATGAGCGCTCGATGATTGGTCACCATGGTGGTGATGTGTGATGAGTGCTCGATGATTGGTCACCGTGGTGGTGGTGTGAGATGAGTGCTCGATGATTGGTCACCGTGGTGGTAGTGTGAGATGAGTGCTCGATGATTGGTCACCGTGGTGGTAGTGTGAGATGAGTGCTCGATGATTGGTCACCATGGTGGTAGTGTGAGATGAGTGCTCGATGATTGGTCACCATGGTGGTGGTGTGAGATGAGTGCTCGATGATTGGTCACCGTGGAGGTAGTGTGAGATGAGTGCTCGATGATTGGTCACCGTGGTGGTAGTGTGAGATGAGTGCTCGATGATTGGTCACCGTGGAGGTAGTGTGAGATGAGTGCTCGATGATTGGTCACCGTGGTGGTAGTGTGTGATGAGTGCTCAATGATTGGTCACCGTGGTGTGGTGATGTGTGATGAGTGCTCGATGATTGGTCACCGTGGAGGTAGTGTGAGATGAGTGCTCGATGATTGGTCACCGTGGTGGTAGTGTGTGATGAGTGCTCGATGATTGGTCACCGTGGTGGTAGTGTGTGATGAGTGCTCATGATTGGTCACCGTGGTGGTTGTGTGAGATGAGTGCTCGATGATTGTTCACCGTGGTGGTAGTGTGAGATGAGTGCTCGATTATTGGTCACCGTGGTGGTGATGAGAGATGAGTGCTCAATGATTGGTCACCGTGGTGGTAGTGTGAGATGAGTGCTCGATGATTGGTCACCGTGGTGGTGATGTGAGATGAGTGCTCGATGATTGGTCACCGTGGTGGTAGTGTGTGAGATGAGTGCTCGATGATTGGTCACCGTGGTGGTGATGTGAGATGAGTGCTCGATGATTGGTCACCGTGGAGGTAGTGTGAGATGAGTGCTCGATGATTGGTCACCGTGGTGGTGTGTGAGATGAGTGCTCGATGATTGGTCACCGTGGTGGTAGTGTGAGATGAGTGCTCGATGATTGGTCACCGTGGTGGTGTGAGATGAGTGCTCAATGATTGGTCACCGTGGTGGTAGTGTGAGATGAGTGCTCGATGATTGGTCACCGTGGTGGTGGTGTGAGATGAGTGCTCGATGATTGGTCACCGTGGTGGTAGTGAGATGAGTGCTCGATGATTGGTCACCGTGGTGGTGGTGTGAGATGAGTGCTCGATGATTGGTCACCGTGGTGGTGGTGTGAGATGAGTGCTCGATGATTGGTCACCGTGGTGGTGTTGTGTGATGAGTGCTCGATGATTGGTCACCGTGGTGGTGTGAGATTAGTGCTCGATCATTGGTCACCGTGGTGGTGTGAGACGAGTGCTCGATGATTGGTCACCGTGGTGGTGTGTGAGATGAGTGCTCGATGATTGGTCACCGTGGTGTTGATGTGAGATGAGTGCTCGATGATTGGTCACCGTGGTGGTGTGAGATGAGTGCTCAATGATTGGTCACCGTGGTGGTGGTGTGAGATGAGTGCTCGATGATTGGTCACCGTGGTGTGAGTGCTCGATGATTGGTCACCGTGGTGGTGTTGTGTGATGAGTGCTCGATGATTGGTCACCGTGGTGGTGTGAGATTAGTGCTCGATCATTGGTCACCGTGGTGGTGTGAGACGAGTGCTCGTTGATTGGTCACAATGGTCTCGATGATTGGTCACTGTGGTGGTGTGAGATGAGTGCTCGATGATTGGTCACCGTGGTGGTGTGAGATGAGTGCTCGATGATTGGTCACCGTGGTGGTGTGAGATGAGTGCTCAATGATTGGTCACCGTGGTGGTGTGAGATGAGTGCTCGATGATTGGTCACCGTGGTGTGTGTGAGATGAGTGCTCGATGATTGGTCACCGTGGTGGTGGTGTGAGATGAGTGCTCGATGATTGGTCACCGTGGTCTCGATGATTGGTCACCGTGGTGGTGGTGTGAGATGAGTGCTCGATGATTGGTCACCGTGATGGTAGTGTGAGATGAGTGCTCGATGATTGGTCACCGTGGTGGTAGTGTGAGATGAGTGCTCGATGATTGGTCACCGTGGTGGTGATGTGAGATGAGTGCTCGATGATTGGTCACCGTGATGGTAGTGTGAGATGAGTGCTCAATGATTGGTCACCGTGGTGGTAGTGTGAGATGAGTGCTCGATGATTGGTCACCGTGGTGGTGATGTGAGATGAGTGCTCGATGATTGGTCACCGTGGTGGTGGTGTGAGATGAGTGCTCGATGATTGGTCACCGTGGTGGTGATGTGAGATGAGTGCTCGATGATTGGTCACCATGGTGGTGGTGTGAGATGAGTGCTCGATGATTGGTCACCGTGGTGGTGTGTGAGATGAGTGCTCGATGATTGGTCACCGTGGTGGTGGTGTGAGATGAGTGCTCGATGATTGGTCACCGTGGTGGTGTGAGATGAGTGCTCAATGATTGGTCACCGTGGTGGTAGTGTGAGATGAGTGCTCGATGATTGGTCACCGTGGTGGTGGTGTGAGATGAGTGCTCGATGATTGGTCACCGTGGTGGTGTTGTGAGATGAGTGCTCGATGATTGGTCACCGTGGTGGTGTGTGAGATGAGTGCTCGATGATTGGTCACCGTGGTCTCGATGATTGGTCACTGTGGGGTGTGAGATGAGTGCTCGATGATTGGTCACCGTGGTGGTGTGAGATGAGTGCTCAATGATTGGTCACCGTGGTGGTGTGAGATGAGTGCTCGATGATTGGTCACCGTGGTGGTGTGAGATGAGTGCTCGATGATTGGTCACCGTGGTGGTGTGAGATTAGTGCTCGATGATTGGTCACCGTGGTGGTGTGAGATGAGTGCTCGATGATTGGTCACCGTGGTGGTGATGTGAGATGAGTGCTCGATGATTGGTCACCGTGGTGGTAGTGTGAGATGAGTGCTCGATGATTGGTCACCGTGGTGGTGATGTGAGATGAGTGCTCAATGATTGGTCACTGTGGTGGTAGTGTAAGATGAGTGCTCGATGATTGGTCACCGTGGTGGTGTGTGAGATGAGTGCTCGATGATTGGTCACCGTGGTGGTGTGTGTGAGATGAGTGCTCGATGATTGGTCACCGTGGTGGTAGTGTGAGATGAGTGCTCGATGATTGGTCACCGTGGTGGTAGTGTGAGATGAGTGCTCGATGATTGGTCACCGTGGTGGTAGTGTGAGATGAGTGCTCGATGATTGGTCACCATGGTGGTAGTGTGAGATGAGTGCTCGATGATTGGTCACCGTGGTGGTAGTGTGAGATGAGTGCTCGATGATTGGTCACCATGGTCTCGATGATTGGTCACTGTGGTGGTGTGAGATGAGTGCTCGATGATTGGTCACCGTGGTGGTGTGTGAGATGAGTGCTCGATGATTGGTCACCGTGGTGGTGTTGTGAGATGAGTGCTCAATGATTGGTCACCGTGGTGGTGTGAGATGAGTGCTCGATGATTGGTCACCGTGGTGGTGTGAGATGAGTGCTCGATGATTGGTCACCGTGGTGGTGTGAGATGAGTGCTCGATGATTGGTCACCGTGGTGGTGTGTGAGATGAGTGCTCGATGATTGGTCACCGTGGTGGTGTGTGAGATGAGTGCTCGATGATTGGTCACCGTGGTGGTGGTGTGAGATGAGTGCTCGATGATTGGTCACCGTGGTGGTGATGTGAGATGAGTGCTCGATGATTGGTCACCGTGGTGGTGTGTGAGATGAGTGCTCGATGATTGGTCACCGTGGTGGTGGTGTGAGATGAGTGCTCGATGATTGGTCACCGTGGTGGTGTGAGATGAGTGCTCGATGATTGGTCACCGTGGTGGTGTGTGAGATGAGTGCTCGATGATTGGTCACCGTGGTGGTGTGAGATGAGTGCTCGATGATTGGTCACCGTGGTGGTGTGTGAGATGAGTGCTCATGATTGGTCACCGGGGTGTGGTCTCGATGATTGGTCACCGTGGTGGTGTGTGAGATGAGTGCTCGATGATTGGTCACCGTGTGGTAGTGTGAGATGAGTGCTCGATGATTGGTCACCGTGGTGGTGTGAGATGAGTGCTCGATGATTGGTCACCGTGGTCTCCATGATTGGTCACCGTGGTGGTGTGAGATGAGTGCTCGATGATTGGTCACCGTGGTGTGTGTGAGATGAGTGCTCGATGATTGGTCACCGTGGTGGTGTGTGAGATGAGTGCTCGATGATTGGTCACCGTGGTGGTAGTGTGAGATGAGTGCTCGATGATTGGTCACCGTGATGGTAGTGTGAGATGAGTGCTCAATGATTGGTCACCGTGGTGGTAGTGTGAGATGAGTGCTCGATGATTGGTCACCGTGGTGGTGATGTGAGATGAGTGCTCGATGATTGGTCACCGTGGTGGTGTGTGAGATGAGTGCTCGATGATTGGTCACCGTGATGGTAGTGTGAGATGAGTGCTCAATGATTGGTCACCGTGGTGGTAGTGTGAGATGAGTGCTCGATGATTGGTCACCGTGGTGGTGATGTGAGATGAGTGCTCGATGATTGGTCACCGTGGTGGTGGTGTGAGATGAGTGCTCGATGATTGGTCACCGTGGTGGTGTGTGAGATGAGTGCTCAATGATTGGTCACCGTGGTGGTAGTGTGAGATGAGTGCTCGATGATTGGTCACCGTGGTGGTGATGTGAGATGAGTGCTCGATGATTGGTCACCATGGTGGTGGTGTGAGATGAGTGCTCGATGATTGGTCACCGTGGTGGTAGTGAGATGAGTGCTCGATGATTGGTCACCGTGGTGGTGTGTGAGATGAGTGCTCGATGATTGGTCACCGTGGTGGTGGTGTGAGATGAGTGCTCGATGATTGGTCACCGTGGTGGTGTGTGAGATGAGTGCTCGATGATTGGTCACCGTGGTGGTGTTGTGTGATGAGTGCTCGATGATTGGTCACCGTGGTGGTGTGAGATGAGTGCTCGATGATTGGTCACCGTGGTGGTGTGAGATGAGTGCTCGATGATTGGTCACCGTGGTGGTGTGAGATGAGTGCTCGATGATTGGTCACCGTGGTGGTGTGTGAGATGAGTGCTCGATGATTGGTCACCGTGGTGGTGTGTGAGATGAGTGCTCGATGATTGGTCACCGTGTTGTGATGGTCACCGTGGTGGTGTGTGAGATGAGTGCTCGATGATTGGTCACCGTGGTGGTGTGAGATGAGTGCTCGATGATTGGTCACCGTGGTGGTGTGAGATGAGTGCTCGATGATTGGTCACCATGGTCTCGATGATTGGTCACTGTGGTGGTGTGAGATGAGTGCTCGATGATTGGTCACCGTGGTGGTGTGAGATGAGTGCTCGATGATTGGTCACCGTGGTGGTGTGAGATGAGTGCTCGATGATTGGTCACCGTGGTGGTGTGAGATGAGTGCTCGATGATTGGTCACCGTGGTGGTGGTGTGAGATGAGTGGTCACCGTGGTGGTAGTGTGTGATGAGTGCTCAATGATTGGTCACCGTGGTGGTGATGTGAGATGAGTGCTCGATGATTGGTCACCGTGGTGGTGGTGTGAGATGAGTGCTCGATGATTGGTCACCATGGTGGTGGTGTGAGATGAGTGCTCGATGATTGGTCACCGTGGTGGTGTGAGATGAGTGCTCGATGATTGGTCACCGTGGTGGTGGTGTGAGATGAGTGCTCGATGATTGGTCACCGTGGTGGTGTGAGATGAGTGCTCGATGATTGGTCACCGTGGTGGTGTGAGATGAGTGCTCGATGATTGGTCACCGTGGTGGTGTGAGATGAGTGCTCGATGATTGGTCACCGTGGTGGTGTGAGATTAGTGCTCGATGATGGTCACGTGTCTCGATGATTGGTCACCGTGGTGGTGGTGTGAGATGAGTGCTCGATGATTGGTCACCGTGGTGGTGTGAGATGAGTGCTCGATGATTGGTCACCGTGGTGGTGTGAGATGAGTGCTCGATGATTGGTCACCGTGGTCTCGATGATTGGTCACGTGGTGGTGTGAGATGAGTGCTCGATGATTGGTCACCGTGGTGGTGTGAGATGAGTGCTCGATGATTGGTCACCGTGGTGGTGTGTGAGATGAGTGCTCGATGATTGGTCACCGTGGTGGTGATGTGAGATGAGTGCTCAATGATTGGTCACCGTGGTGGTGTGAGATGAGTGCTCGATGATTGGTCACCGTGGTGGTGTGTGAGATGAGTGCTCGATGATTGGTCACCGTGGTGGTGTGTGAGATGAGTGCTCGATGATTGGTCACCGTGGTGGTGTTGATGTGAGATGAGTGCTCGATGATTGGTCACCGTGGTGGTGTGTGAGATGAGTGCTCGATGATTGGTCACCGTGGTGGTGTGTGAGATGAGTGCTCGATGATTGGTCACCGTGGTGGTGTGTGAGATGAGTGCTCGATGATTGGTCACCGTGGTGGTGTGTGAGATGAGTGCTCGATGATTGGTCACCGTGGAGGTAGTGTGAGATGAGTGCTCGATGATTGGTCACCGTGATGGTAGTGTGAGATGAGTGCTCAATGATTGGTCACCGTGGTGGTAGTGTGAGATGAGTGCTCGATGATTGGTCACCGTGGTGGTGGTGTGAGATGAGTGCTCGATGATTGGTCACCGTGGTGGTAGTGTGAGATGAGTGCTCGATGATTGGTCACCGTGGTGGTAGTGTGAGATGAGTGCTCGATGATTGGTCACCGTGGTGGTGATGTGAGATGAGTGCTCGATGATTGGTCACCGTGGTGGTGTGTGAGATGAGTGCTCGATGATTGGTCACCGTGGTGGTAGTGTGAGATGAGTGCTCGATGATTGGTCACCGTGGTGGTAGTGTGAGATGAGTGCTCGATGATTGGTCACCGTGGTGGTTGTGTGAGATGAGTGCTCGATGATTGGTCACCGTGGTGGTGGTGTGAGATGAGTGCTCGATGATTGGTCACCGTGGTGGTGTGTGAGATGAGTGCTCGATGATTGGTCACCGTGGTGGTGATGTGAGATGAGTGCTCGATGATTGGTCACCGTGGTGGTAGTGTGAGATGAGTGCTCGATGATTGGTCACCGTGGTGGTGTGTGAGATGAGTGCTCGATGATTGGTCACCGTGGTGGTGTGTGAGATGAGTGCTCGATGATTGGTCACCGTGGTGGTGGTGTGAGATGAGTGCTCGATGATTGGTCACCGTGGTGGTAGTGTGAGATGAGTGCTCGATGATTGGTCACCGTGGTGGTGTGTGAGATGAGTGCTCGATGATTGGTCACCGTGGTGGTGTGTGATGAGTGCTCAGTGATTGGTCACCGTGGTGGTAGTGTGAGATGAGTGCTCGATGATTGGTCACCGTGGTGGTGATGTGAGATGAGTGCTCGATGATTGGTCACCGTGGTGGTGGTGTGAGATGAGTGCTCGATGATTGGTCACCGTGGTGGTGTGTGAGATGAGTGCTCGATGATTGGTCACCGTGGTGGTGTGAGATGAGTGCTCGATGATTGGTCACCGTGGTGGTGGTGTGAGATGAGTGCTCGATGATTGGTCACCGTGGTGGTGTGTGAGATGAGTGCTCGATGATTGGTCACCGTGGTGGTGTGAGATGAGTGCTCGATGATTGGTCACCGTGGTGGTGTGTGAGATGAGTGCTCGATGATTGGTCACCGTGGTGGTGTGATGAGTGCTCGATGATGGTAGTGGTCTCGATGATTGGTCACCGTGGTGGTGTGTGAGATGAGTGCTCGATGATTGGTCACCGTGGTGGTGTTGTGAGATGAGTGCTCGATGATTGGTCACCGTGGTGGTGTGTGAGATGAGTGCTCGATGATTGGTCACCGTGGTGGTGGTGTGAGATGAGTGCTCGATGATTGGTCACCGTGGTGGTGTTGTGAGATGAGTGCTCGATGATTGGTCACCGTGGTGGTGTGAGATGAGTGCTCGATGATTGGTCACCGTGGTGGTGTGTGAGATGAGTGCTCGATGATTGGTCACCGTGGTGGTGTGTGAGATGAGTGCTCGATGATTGGTCACCGTGGTGGTGTTGTGTGATGAGTGCTCGATGATTGGTCACCGTGGTGGTGTGTGTGATGAGTGCTCGATGATTGGTCACCGTGGTGGTGTGTGAGATGAGTGCTCGATGATTGGTCACCGTGGTTGTGTGAGATGAGTGCTCGATGATTGGTCACCGTGGTGGTAGTGTGAGATGAGTGCTCGATGATTGGTCACCGTGGTGGTGTGTGAGATGAGTGCTCGATGATTGGTCACCGTGGTGGTGATGTGAGATGAGTGCTCGATGATTGGTCACCGTGGTTGTGTGAGATGAGTGCTCGATGATTGGTCACCGTGATGGTAGTGTGAGATGAGTGCTCGATGATTGGTCACCGTGGTGGTAGTGTGAGATGAGTGCTCGATGATTGGTCACCGTGGTGGTGGTGTGAGATGAGTGCTCGATGATTGGTCACCGTGGTGGTAGTGTGAGATGAGTGCTCAATGATTGGTCACCGTGGTGGTAGTGTGAGATGAGTGCTCGATGATTGGTCACCGTGGTGGTGATGTGAGATGAGTGCTCGATGATTGGTCACCGTGGTGGTGTGTGAGATGAGTGCTCGATGATCGGTCACCGTGGTGGTGTGTGAGATGAGTGCTCGATGATTGGTCACCGTGGTGGTAGTGTGAGATGAGTGCTCGATGATTGGTCACCGTGGTGGTGTTGTGAGATGAGTGCTCGATGATTGGTCACCGTGGTGGTGGTGTGAGATGAGTGCTCGATGATTGGTCACCGTGGTGGTGTGTGAGATGAGTGCTCGATGATTGGTCACCGTGGTGGTGTGTGAGATGAGTGCTCGATGATTGGTCACCGTGGTGGTAGTGTGAGATGAGTGCTCGATGATTGGTCACCGTGGTGGTGTTGTGAGATGAGTGCTCGATGATTGGTCACCGTGGTGGTGTGTGAGATGAGTGCTCGATGATTGGTCACCGTGGTGGTAGTGTGAGATGAGTGCTCGATGATTGGTCACCGTGGTGGTGTTGTGAGATGAGTGCTCGATGATTGGTCACCGTGGTGGTGTGTGAGATGAGTGCTCGATGATTGGTCACCGTGGTGGTGGTGTGAGATGAGTGCTCGATGATTGGTCACCGTGGTGGTGTTGTGAGATGAGTGCTCGATGATTGGTCACCGTGGTGGTGTGTGAGATGAGTGCTCGATGATTGGTCACCGTGGTGGTGTAGTGAGATGAGTGCTCGATGATTGGTCACCGTGGTGGTGTGTGAGATGAGTGCTCGATGATTGGTCACCGTGGTGGTGTGTGAGATGAGTGCTCGATGATTGGTCACCGTGGTGGTGTGTGAGATGAGTGCTCGATGATTGGTCACCGTGGTGGTGTGTGAGATGAGTGGTCGATGATTTGTCACCGTGGTGGTGTGTGAGATGAGTGCTCGATGATTGGTCACCGTGGTGGTGTGTGAGATGAGTGCTCGATGATTGGTCACCGTGGTGGTGATGTGAGATGAGTGCTCGATGATTGGTCACCGTGGTGGTGTGTGAGATGAGTGCTCGATGATTGGTCACCGTGGTGGTGGTGTGAGATGAGTGCTCGATGATTGGTCACCGTGGTGGTAGTGTGAGATGAGTGCTCGATGATTGGTCACCGTGGTGGTGTGTGAGATGAGTGCTCGATGATTGGTCACCGTGGTGGTGTGTGAGATGAGTGCTCGATGATTGGTCACCGTGGTGGTGTTGTGAGATGAGTGCTCGATGATTGGTCACCGTGGTGGTGTGTGAGATGAGTGCTCGATGATTGGTCACCGTGGTGATGTGAGATGAGTGCTCGATGATTGGTCACCGTGGTGGTAGTGTGAGATGAGTGCTCGATGATTGGTCACCGTGGTGGTAGTGTGAGATGAGTGCTCGATGATTGGTCACCGTGGTGGTGTGTGAGATGAGTGCTCGATGATTGGTCACCGTGGTGGTGATGTGAGATGAGTGCTCGATGATTGGTCACCGTGGTGGTAGTGTGAGATGAGTGCTCGATGATTGGTCACCGTGGTGGTGTGTGAGATGAGTGCTCGATGATTGGTCACCGTGGTGGTGTGTGAGATGAGTGCTCGATGATTGGTCACCGTGGTGGTGTGTGAGATGAGTGCTCGATGATTGGTCACCGTGGTGGTAGTGTGAGATGAGTGCTCGATGATTGGTCACCGTGGTGGTGTGTGAGATGAGTGCTCGATGATTGGTCACCGTGGTGGTGGTGTGAGATGAGTGCTCGATGATTGGTCACCGTGGTGGTGGTGTGAGATGAGTGCTCGATGATTGGTCACCGTGGTGGTGTGAGATGAGTGCTCGATGATTGGTCACCGTGGTGGTGATGTGAGATGAGTGCTCGATGATTGGTCACCGTGGTGGTGGTGTGAGATGAGTGCTCGATGATTGGTCACCGTGGTGGTGATGTGAGATGAGTGCTCGATGATTGGTCACCGTGGTGGTGGTGTGAGATGAGTGCTCGATGATTGGTCACCGTGGTGGTGTGTGAGATGAGTGCTCGATGATTGGTCACCGTGGTGGTGGTGTGAGATGAGTGCTCGATGATTGGTCACCGTGGTGGTGGTGTGAGATGAGTGCTCGATGATTGGTCACCGTGGTGGTGTGAGATGAGTGCTCGATGATTGGTCACCGTGGTGGTGTGAGATGAGTGCTCGATGATTGGTCACCGTGGTGTGTGAGATGAGTGCTCGATGATTGGTCACCGTGGTGGTGTGTGAGATGAGTGCTCAATGATTGGTCACCGTGGTGGTGTGAGATGAGTGCTCGATGATTGGTCACCGTGGTGGTGTGAGATGAGTGCTCGATGATTGGTCACCGTGGTGGTGGTGTGAGATGAGTGCTCGATGATTGGTCACCGTGGTCTCGATGATTGGTCACGTGGTGGTGTGAGATGAGTGCTCGATGATTGGTCACCGTGGTGGTGTGAGATGAGTGCTCAATGATTGGTCACCGTGGTGGTGTGAGATGAGTGCTCGATGATTGGTCACCGTGGTGGTGTGAGATGAGTGCTCGATGATTGGTCACCGTGGTGGTGTGAGATGAGTGCTCGATGATTGGTCACCGTGGTGGTGGTGTGAGATGAGTGGTCACCGTGGTGGTAGTGTGTGATGAGTGCTCAATGATTGGTCACCGTGGTGGTGGTGTGAGATGAGTGATCGATGATTGGTCACCGTGGTCTCGATGATTGGTCACCGTGGTGGTGGTGTGAGATGAGTGCTCGATGATTGGTCACCGTGGTGGTGTGAGATGAGTGCTCAATGATTGGTCACCGTGGTGGTGTGAGATGAGTGCTCGATGATTGGTCACCGTGGTGGTGTGAGATGAGTGCTCAATGATTGGTCACCGTGGTGGTGTGTAATGAGTGCTCGATGATTGGTCACCGTGGTCTCGATGATTGGTCACTGTGGTGGTGTGAGATGAGTGCTCGATGATTGATCACCGTGGTGGTGTGAGATGAGTGCTCAATGATTGGTCACCGTGGTGGTGTGAGATGAGTGCTCGATGATTGGTCACCGTGGTGGTGTGAGATGAGTGCTCAATGATTGGTCACCGTGGTGGTGTGAGATGAGTGCTCGATGATTGGTCACCGTGGTGGTGTGAGATGAGTGCTCGATGATTGGTCACCGTGGTGGTGATGTGAGATGAGTGCTCGATGATTGGTCACCGTGGTGGTAGTGTGAGATGAGTGCTCGATGATTGGTCACCGTGGTGGTGATGTGAGATGAGTGCTCAATGATTGGTCACCGTGGTGGTAGTGTGAGATGAGTGCTCGATGATTGGTCACCGTGGTGGTGATGTGAGATGAGTGCTCGATGATTGGTCACCGTGGTGGTGATGTGTGATGAGTGCTCGATGATTGGTCACCGTGGTGGTAGTGTGAGATGAGTGCTCGATGATTGGTCACCGTGGAGGTAGTGTGAGATGAGTGCTCGATGATTGGTCACCGTGGTGGTAGTGTGAGATGAGTGCTCGATGATTGGTCACCGTGGTGGTGGTGTGAGATGAGTGCTCGATGATTGGTCACCATGGTGGTGGTGTGAGATGAGTGCTCGATGATTGGTCACCATGGTGGTGATGTGAGATGAGTGCTCGATGATTGGTCACCATGGTGGTGGTGTGAGATGAGTGCTCGATGATTGGTCACCATGGTGGTGATGTGAGATGAGTGCTCGATGATTGGTCACCGTGGTGGTGGTGTGAGATGAGTGCTCGATGATTGGTCACCGTGGTGGTGTGAGATTAGTGCTCGATGATTGGTCACCGTGGTGGTGGTGTGAGATGAGTGCTCGATGATTGGTCACCGTGGTGGTGGTGTGAGATGAGTGCTCGATGATTGGTCACCGTGGTGGTGTGTGATGAGTGCTCGATGATTGGTCACCGTGGTGGTGTGAGATGTGTGCTCGATGATTGGTCACCGTGGTGTTGTGAGATGAGTGCTCAATGATTGGTCACCGTGGTGGTGTGAGATGAGTGCTCGATGATTGGTCACCGTGGTGGTGATGTGAGATGAGTGCTCGATGATTGGTCACCGTGGTGGTGTGAGATGAGTGCTCAATGATTGGTCACCGTGGTGGTGGTGTGAGATGAGTGCTCAATGATTGGTCACCGTGGTCTCGATGATTGGTCACCGGTGGTGGTGTGAGATGAGTGCTCGATGATTGGTCACCGTGGTGATGTGAGATGAGTGCTCAATGAATGGTCACTGTGGTGGTGTGAGATGAGTGCTCAATGATTGGTCACCGTGGTGGTAGTGTGAGATGAGCGCTCGATGATTGGTCACCGTGGTGGTGATGTGAGATGAGTGCTCGATGATTGGTCACCGTGGTGGTGGTGTGAGATGACTGGTCACCGTGGTGGTAGTGTGTGATGAGTGCTCAATGATTGGTCACCGTGGTGGTGGTGTGAGATGAGTGCTCAATGATTGGTCACCGTGGTCTCGATGATTGGTCACCGTGGTGGTGGTGTGAGATGAGTGCTCGATGATTGGTCACCGTGGTGGTGTGTGAGATGAGTGCTCAATGATTGGTCACCGTGGTGGTGTGTGAGATGAGTGCTCGATGATTGGTCACCGTGGTGGTGTGTGAGATGAGTGCTCAATGATTGGTCACCGTGGTGGTGTGTAATGAGTGCTCGATGATTGGTCACCGTGGTCTCGATGATTGGTCACTGTGGTGGTGTGAGATGAGTGCTCGATGATTGGTCACCGTGGTGGTGTGAGATGAGTGCTCGATGATTGGTCACCGTGGTGGTGTGAGATGAGTGCTCGATGATTGGTCACCGTGGTGGTGTGAGATGAGTGCTCAATGATTGGTCACCGTGGTGGTGTGAGATGAGTGCTTGATGATTGGTCACCGTGGTGGTGTGAGATGAGTGCTCGATGATTGGTCACCGTGGTGGTGATGTGAGATGAGTGCTCGATGATTGGTCACCGTGGTGGTAGTGTGAGATGAGTGCTCGATGATTGGTCACCGTGGTGGTGATGTGAGATGAGTGCTCAATGATTGGTCACTGTGGTGGTAGTGTGAGATGAGTGCTCGATGATTGGTCACCGTGGTGGTGATGTGAGATGAGCGCTCGATGATTGGTCACCATGGTGGTGATGTGTGATGAGTGCTCGATGATTGGTCACCGTGGAGGTAGTGTGAGATGAGTGCTCGATGATTGGTCACCGTGGAGGTAGTGTGAGATGAGTGCTCGATGATTGGTCACCATGGAGGTAGTGTGAGATGAGTGCTCGATGATTGGTCACCATGGTGGTGGTGTGAGATGAGTGCTCGATGATTGGTCACCGTGGAGGTAGTGTGAGATGAGAGCTCGATGATTGGTCACCGTGGTGGTAGTGTGTGATGAGTGCTCAATGATTGGTCACCGTGGTGTGGTGATGTGTGATGAGTGCTCGATGATTGGTCACCGTGGAGGTAGTGTGAGATGAGTGCTCGATGATTGGTCACCGTGGTGGTAGTGTGTGATGAGTGCTCGATGATTGGTCACCGTGGTGGTAGTGTGTGATGAGTGCTCAATGATTGGTCACCGTGGTGTGGTGTGTGAGATGAGTGCTCAATGATTGGTCACCGTGGTGGTGGTGTGTGATGAGTGCTCGATGATTGGTCACCGTAGTGGTGTGAGATAAGTGCTCGACGATTGGTCACCGTGGTGGTGATGTGAGATGAGCGCTCGATGATTGGTCACCGTGGTGGTAGTGTGAGATGAGTGCTCGATTATTGGTCATCGTGGTGGTGATGAGAGATGAGTGCTCAATGATTGGTCACCGTGGTGGTAGTGTGAGATGAGTGCTCGATGATTGGTCACCGTGGTGGTGCTGTGAGATGAGTGCTCGATGATTGGTCACCGTGGTGGTAGTGTGTGTGATGAGTGCTCGATGATTGGTCACCGTGGTGTGGTGATGTGTGATGAGTGCTCAATGATTGGTCACCGTGGTGGTAGTGTGAGATGAGTGCTCGATGATTGGTCACCGTGGTGGTAATGTGTGATGAGTGCTCGATGATTGGTCACCGTGGTGGTAGTGTGTGATGAGTGCTCAATGATTGGTCACCGTGGAGGTAGTGTGAGATGAGAGCTCGATGATTGGTCACCGTGGTGGTAGTGTGTGATGAGTGCTCAATGATTGGTCACCGTGGTGTGGTGATGTGTGATGAGTGCTCAATGATTGGTCACCGTGGAGGTAGTGTGAGATGAGTGCTCGATGATTGGTCACCGTGGTGGTAGTGTGTGATGAGTGCTCGATGATTGGTCACCGTGGTGGTAGTGTGTGATGAGTGCTCAATGATTGGTCACCGTGGTGTGGTTGTGTGAGATGAGTGCTCAATGATTGTTCACCGTGGTGGTAGTGTGAGATGAGTGCTCGATTATTGGTCATCGTGGTGGTGATGAGAGATGAGTGCTCAATGATTGGTCACCGTGGTGGTAGTGTGAGATGAGTGCTCGATGATTGGTCACCGTGGTGGTGGTGTGATGAGTGCTCGATGATTGGTCACCGTAGTGGTGTGAGATAAGTGCTCGATGATTGGTCACCATGGTGGTGATGTGAGATGAGTGCTCGATGATTGGTCACCATGGTGGTGGTGTGAGATAAGTGCTCGATGATTGGTCACCATGGTGGTGATGTGAGATGAGTGCTCGATGATTGGTCACCATGGTGGTGGTGTGAGATGAGTGCTCGATGATTGGTCACCGTGGTGGTATGAGATTAGTGCTCGATGATTGGTCACCGTGGTGGTGGTATGAGATTAGTGCTCGATGATTGGTCACCGTGGTGGTGGCGTGAGATGAATGCTCGATGATTGGTCACCGTGGTGGTGTGACATGAGTGCTCGATGATTGGTCACCGTGGTGGTGTGAGATGTGTGCTCGATGATTGGTCACCATGGTGGTGAGATGAGTGCTCAATGCTTGGTCACCGTGGTGGTGTGAGATGAGTGCTCAATGATTGGTCACCGTGGTGGTGTGAGATGAGTGCTCGATGATTGGTCACCGTGGTGGTGTGAGATGAGTGGTCAATGATTGGTCACCGTGGTGGTGGTGTGAGATGAGTGATCAATGATTGGTCACCGTGGTCTCGATGATTGGTCACTGTGGTGGTGTGAGATGAGTGCTCGATGATTGATCACCGTGGTGGTGTGAGATGAGTGCTCAATGATTGGTCACCGTGGTGGTGTGAGATGAGTGCTCAATGATTGGTCACCGTGGTGGTGTGAGATGAGTGCTTGATGATTGGTCACCGTGGTGGTGTGAGATGAGTGCTCGATGATTGGTCACCGTGGTGGTGGTGTGAGATGAGTGGTCACCGTAGTGGTAGTGTGTGATGAGTGGTCAATGATTGGTCACCGTGGTGGTGGTGTGAGATGAGTGATCAATGATTGGTCACCGTGGTCTCGATGATTGGTCACCGTGGTGGTGGTGTGAGATGAGTGCTCGATGATTGGTCACCGTGGTGGTGTGAGATGAGTGCTCAATGATTGGTCACCGTGGTGGTGTGAGATGAGTGCTCGATGATTGGTCACCGTGGTGGTGTGAGATGAGTGCCTAATGATTGGTCACCGTGGTGGTGTGTAATGAGTGCTCGATGATTGGTCACCGTGGTCTCGATGATTGGTCACTGTGGTGGTGTGAGATGAGTGCTCGATGATTGATCACCGTGGTGGTGTGAGATGAGTGTCAATGATTGGTCACCGTGGTGGTGTGAGATGAGTGCTCGATGATTGGTCACCGTGGTGGTGTGAGATGAGTGCTCAATGATTGGTCACCGTGGTGGTGTGAGATGAGTGCTCGATGATTGGTCACCGTGGTGGTGTGAGATGAGTGCTCGATGATTGGTCACCGTGGTGGTGATGTGAGATGAGCGCTCGATGATTGGTCACCGTGGTGGTGGTGTGAGATGAGTGCTCGATGATTGGTCACCGTGGTGGTGACGAGAGATGAGTGCTCAATGATTGGTCACCGTGGTGGTAGTGTGAGATGAGTGCTCGATGATTGGTCACCGTGGTGGTGCTGTGAGATGAGTGCTCGATGATTGGTCACCATGGTGGTGATGTGTGATGAGTGCTCGATGATTGGTCACCGTGGAGGTAGTGTGAGATGAGTGCTCGATGATTGGTCACCGTGGAGGTAGTGTGAGATGAGTGCTCGATGATTGGTCACCATGGAGGTAGTGTGAGATGAGTGCTCGATGATTGGTCACCATGGTGGTGGTGTGAGATGAGTGCTCGATGATTGGTCACCATGGTGGTGGTGTGAGATGAGTGCTCGATGATTGGTCACCGTGGTGGTGATGTGAGATGAGTGCTCGATGATTGGTCACCATGGTGGTGGTGTGAGATGAGTGCTCGATGATTGGTCACCATGGTGGTGATGTGAGATGAGTGCTCGATGATTGGTCACCATGGTGGTGGTGTGAGATGAGTGCTCGATGATTGGTCACCGTGGTGGTATGAGATTAGTGCTCGATGATTGGTCACCGTGGTGGTGGTATGAGATTAGTGCTCGATGATTGGTCACCGTGGTGGTGGCGTGAGATGAGTGCTCGATGATTGGTCACCGTGGTGGTGTGACATGAGTGCTCGATGATTGGTCACCGTGGTGGTGTGAGATGTGTGCTCGATGATTGGTCACCATGGTGGTGTGAGATGAGTGCTCAATGCTTGGTCACCGTGGTGGTGTGAGATGAGTGCTCAATGATTGGTCACCGTGGTGGTGTGAGATGAGTGCTCGATGATTGGTCACCGTGGTGGTGTGAGATGAGTGGTCAATGATTGGTCACCGTGGTGGTGGTGTGAGATGAGTGATCAATGATTGGTCACCGTGGTCTCGATGATTGGTCACTGTGGTGGTGTGAGATGAGTGCTCGATGATTGATCACCGTGGTGGTGTGAGATGAGTGCTCAATGATTGGTCACCGTGGTGGTGTGAGATGAGTGCTCAATGATTGGTCACCGTGGTGGTGTGAGATGAGTGCTTGATGATTGGTCACCGTGGTGGTGTGAGATGAGTGCTCGATGATTGGTCACCGTGGTGGTGGTGTGAGATGAGTGGTCACCGTGGTGGTAGTGTGTGATGAGTGCTCAATGATTGGTCACCGTGGTGGTGGTGTGTGATGAGTGATCAATGATTGGTCACCGTGGTCTCGATGATTGGTCACCGTGGTGGTGGTGTGAGATGAGTGCTCGATGATTGGTCACCGTGGTGGTGTGAGATGAGTGCTCAATGATTGGTCACCGTGGTGGTGTGAGATGAGTGCTCGATGATTGGTCACCGTGGTGGTGTGAGATGAGTGCTAATGATTGGTCACCGTGGTGGTGTGTAATGAGTGCTCGATGATTGGTCACCGTGGTCTCGATGATTGGTCACTGTGGTGGTGTGAGATGAGTGCTCGATGATTGATCACCGTGGTGGTGTGAGATGAGTGTCAATGATTGGTCACCGTGGTGGTGTGAGATGAGTGCTCGATGATTGGTCACCGTGGTGGTGTGAGATGAGTGCTCAATGATTGGTCACCGTGGTGGTGTGAGATGAGTGCTTGATGATTGGTCACCGTGGTGGTGTGAGATGAGTGCTCGATGATTGGTCACCGTGGTGGTGATGTGAGATGAGCGCTCGATGATTGGTCACCGTGGTGGTAGTGTGAGATGAGTGCTCGATGATTGGTCATCGTGGTGGTGATGAGAGATGAGTGCTCAATGATTGGTCACCGTGGTGGTAGTGTGAGATGAGTGCTCGATGATTGGTCACCGTGGTGGTGCTGTGAGATGAGTGCTCGATGATTGGTCACCATGGTGGTGATGTGTGATGAGTGCTCGATGATTGGTCACCGTGGAGGTAGTGTGAGATGAGTGCTCGATGATTGGTCACCGTGGAGGTAGTGTGAGATGAGTGCTCGATGATTGGTCACCATGGAGGTAGTGTGAGATGAGTGCTCGATGATTGGTCACCATGGTGGTGGTGTGAGATGAGTGCTCGATGATTGGTCACCGTGGAGGTAGTGTGAGATGAGTGCTCGATGATTGGTCACCGTGGTGGTAGTGTGTGATGAGTGCTCAATGATTGGTCACCGTGGTGTGGTGATGTGTGATGAGTGCTCAATGATTGGTCACCGTGGAGGTAGTGTGAGATGAGTGCTCGATGATTGGTCACCGTGGTGGTAGTGTGTGATGAGTGCTCGATGATTGGTCACCGTGGTGGTAGTGTGTGATGAGTGCTCAATGATTGGTCACCGTGGTGGTTGTGTGAGATGAGTGCTCAATGATTGTTCACCGTGGTGGTGGTGTGTGATGAGTGCTCGATGATTGGTCACCGTAGTGGTGTGAGATGAGTGCTCGATGATTGGTCACCGTGGTGGTGATGTGAGATGAGCGCCCGATGATTGGTCACCGTGGTGGTAGTGTGAGATGAGTGCTCGATTATTGGTCATCGTGGTGGTGATGAGAGATGAGTGCTCAATGATTGGTCACCGTGGTGGTAGTGTGAGATGAGTGCTCGATGATTGGTCACCGTGGTGGTGCTGTGAGATGAGTGCTCGATGATTGGTCACCGTGGTGGTAGTGTGTGTGATGAGTGCTCGATGATTGGTCACCGTGGTGTGGTGATGTGTGATGAGTGCTCAATGATTGGTCACCGTGGTGGTAGTGTGAGATGAGTGCTCGATGATTGGTCACCGTGGTGGTGATGTGTGATGAGTGCTCGATGATTGGTCACCGTGGTGGTAGTGTGTGATGAGTGCTCAATGATTGGTCACCGTGGAGGTAGTGTGAGATGAGTGCTCGATGATTGGTCACCGTGGTGGTAGTGTGTGATGAGTGCTCGATGATTGGTCACCGTGGTGGTGATGTGTGATGAGTGCTCAATGATTGGTCACCGTGGTGGTAGTGTGAGATGAGTGCTCGATGATTGGTCACCGTGGTGGTAGTGTGTGATGAGTGCTCGATGATTGGTCACCGTGGTGGTAGTGTGTGATGAGTGCTCAATGATTGGTCACCGTGGTGTGGTTGTGTGAGATGAGTGCTCAATGATTGGTCACCGTGGTGGTAGTGTGAGATGAGTGCTCGATGATTGGTCACCGTGGTGGTGATGTGAGATGAGTGCTCAATGATTGGTCACCGTGGTGGTAGTGTGAGATGAGTGCTCGATGATTGGTCACCGTGGTGGTGGTGTGATGAGTGCTCGATGATTGGTCACCGTGGTGGTGTGAGATGAGTGCTCGATGATTGGTCACCATGGTGGTGATGTGAGATGAGTGCTCGATGATTGGTCACCATGGTGGTGGTGTGAGATGAGTGCTCGATGATTGGTCACCATGGTGGTGATGTGAGATGAGTGCTCGATGATTGGTCACCATGGTGGTGGTGTGAGATGAGTGCTCGATGATTGGTCACCGTGGTGGTGTGAGATGAGTGCTCGATGATTGGTCACCGTGGTGGTGGTATGAGATGAGTGCTCGATGATTGGTCACCGTGGTGGTGGTGTGAGATGAGTGCTCGATGATTGGTCACCGTGGTGGTGTGACATGAGTGCTCGATGATTGGTCACCGTGGTGGTGTGAGATGTGTGCTCGATGATTGGTCACCATGGTGGTGAGATGAGTGCTCAATGATTGGTCACCGTGGTGGTGTGAGATGAGTGCTCAATGATTGGTCACCGTGGTGGTGTGAGATGAGTGCTCGATGATTGGTCACCGTGGTGGTGTGAGATGAGTGCTCGATGATTGATCACCGTGGTGGTGTGAGATGAGTGCTCAATGATTGGTCACCGTGGTGGTGTGAGATGAGTGCTCAATGATTGGTCACCGTGGTGGTGTGAGATGAGTGCTTGATGATTGGTCACCGTGGTGGTGTGAGATGAGTGCTCGATGATTGGTCACCGTGGTGGTGGTGTGAGATGAGTGGTCACCGTAGTGGTAGTGTGTGATGAGTGGTCAATGATTGGTCACCGTGGTGGTGGTGTGAGATGAGTGATCAATGATTGGTCACCGTGGTCTCGATGATTGGTCACCGTGGTGGTGGTGTGAGATGAGTGCTCGATGATTGGTCACCGTGGTGGTGTGAGATGAGTGCTCAATGATTGGTCACCGTGGTGGTGTGAGATGAGTGCTCGATGATTGGTCACCGTGGTGGTGTGAGATGAGTGCCTAATGATTGGTCACCGTGGTGGTGTGTAATGAGTGCTCGATGATTGGTCACCGTGGTCTCGATGATTGGTCACTGTGGTGGTGTGAGATGAGTGCTCGATGATTGGTCACCGTGGTGGTGTGAGATGAGTGCTCAATGATTGGTCACCGTGGTGGTGTGAGATGAGTGCTCGATGATTGGTCACCGTGGTGGTGTGAGATGAGTGCTCAATGATTGGTCACCGTGGTGGTGTGAGATGAGTGCTTGATGATTGGTCACCGTGGTGGTGTGAGATGAGTGCTCGATGATTGGTCACCGTGGTGGTGATGTGAGATGAGTGCTCGATGATTGGTCACCGTGGTGGTAGTGTGAGATGAGTGCTCGATGATTGGTCACCGTGGTGGTGACGAGAGATGAGTGCTCAATGATTGGTCACCGTGGTGGTAGTGTGAGATGAGTGCTCGATGATTGGTCACCGTGGTGGTGCTGTGAGATGAGTGCTCGATGATTGGTCACCATGGTGGTGATGTGTGATGAGTGCTCGATGATTGGTCACCGTGGAGGTAGTGTGAGATGAGTGCTCGATGATTGGTCACCGTGGAGGTAGTGTGAGATGAGTGCTCGATGATTGGTCACCGTGGTGGTAGTGTGAGATGAGTGCTCGATGATTGGTCACCATGGTGGTGGTGTGAGATGAGTGCTCGATGATTGGTCACCGTGGAGGTAGTGTGAGATGAGTGCTCGATGATTGGTCACCGTGGTGGTAGTGTGTGATGAGTGCTCAATGATTGGTCACCGTGGTGTGGTGATGTGTGATGAGTGCTCAATGATTGGTCACCGTGGTGGTTGTGTGAGATGAGTGCTCGATGATTGGTCACCGTGGTGGTAGTGTGTGATGAGTGCTCGATGATTGGTCACCGTGGTGGTAGTGTGTGATGAGTGCTCAATGATTGGTCACCGTGGTGTGGTGGTGTGAGATGAGTGCTCAATGATTGGTCACCGTGGTGGTGGTGTGTGATGAGTGCTCGATGATTGGTCACCGTAGTGGTGTGAGATAAGTGCTCGATGATTGGTCACCGTGGTGGTGATGTGAGATGAGCGCTCGATGATTGGTCACCGTGGTGGTAGTGTGAGATGAGTGCTCGATTATTGGTCATCGTGGTGGTGATGAGAGATGAGTGCTCAATGATTGGTCACCGTGGTGGTAGTGTGAGATGAGTGCTCGATGATTGGTCACCGTGGTGGTGATGTGAGATGAGTGCTCGATGATTGGTCACCGTGGTGGTGGTGTGTGATGAGTGCTCGATGATTGGTCACCGTGGTGTGTGATGTGTGATGAGTGCTCAATGATTGGTCACCGTGGTGGTAGTGTGAGATGAGTGCTCGATGATTGGTCACCGTGGTGGATGTGAGATGAGTGCTCGATGATTGGTCACCGTGATGGTAGTGTGAGATGAGTGCTCAATGATTGGTCACCGTGGTGGTAGTGTGAGATGAGTGCTCGATGATTGGTCACCGTGGTGGTAGTGTGAGATGAGTGCTCAATGATTGGTCACCGTGTGTGGTGATGTGTGATGAGTGCTCAATGATTGGTCACCGTGGAGGTAGTGTGAGATGAGTGCTCGATGATTGGTCACCGTGGTGGTAGTGTGTGATGAGTGCTCGATGATTGGTCACCGTGGTGGTAGTGTGTGATGAGTGCTCAATGATTGGTCACCGTGGTTGTGTGAGATGAGTGCTCAATGATTGGTCACCGTGGTGGTAGTGTGAGATGAGTGCTCGATGATTGGTCACCGTGGTGGTGATGTGAGATGAGTGCTCAATGATTGGTCACCGTGGTGGTAGTGTGAGATGAGTGCTCGATGATTGGTCACCGTGGTGGTGGTGTGAGATGAGTGCTCGATGATTGGTCACCGTGGTGGTGTGAGATGAGTGCTCGATGATTGGTCACCATGGTGGTGATGTGAGATGAGTGCTCGATGATTGGTCACCATGGTGGTGGTGTGAGATGAGTGCTCGATGATTGGTCACCGTGGTTGTGGTGTGAGATGAGTGGTCACCGTGGTGGTAGTGTGTGATGAGTGCTCAATGATTGGTCACCGTGGTGTGGTGATGTGAGATGAGTGCTCAATGATTGGTCACCGTGGTGGTGGTGTGTGATGAGTGCTCGATGATTGGTCACCATGGTGGTGATGTGAGATGAGTGCTCGATGATTGGTCACCGTGGTGGTGGTGTGAGATGAGTGCTCGATGATTGGTCACCGTGGTGGTAGTGAGATGAGTGCTCGATGATTGGTCACCGTGGTGGTGATGTGAGATGAGTGCTCAATGAATGGTCACTGTGGTGGTGTGAGATGAGTGCTCAATGATTGGTCACCGTGGTGGTAGTGTGAGATGAGTGCTCGATGATTGGTCACCGTGGTGGTGTGAGATGAGTGCTCGATGATTGGTCACCGTGGTGGTAGTGTGAGATGAGTGCTCGATGATTGGTCACCGTGGTGGTAGTGTGAGATGAGTGCTCGATGATTGGTCACCGTGGTGGTAGTGTGAGATGAGTGCTCGATGATTGGTCACCGTGGTGGTAGTGTGTGATGAGTGCTCAATGATTGGTCACCGTGGTGTGGTGATGTGAGATGAGTGCTCAATGATTGGTCACCGTGGTGGTAGTGTGAGATGAGTGCTCGATGATTGGTCACCGTGGTGGTGATGTGAGATGAGTGCTCGATGATTGGTCACCGTGGTGGTAGTGTGAGATGAGTGCTCGATGATTGGTCACCGTGGTGGTGGTGTGAGATGAGTGCTCGATGATTGGTCACCGTGGTGTGGTGATGTGTGATGAGTGCTCAATGATTGGTCACCGTGGTGGTAGTGTGAGATGAGTGCTCGATGATTGGTCACCGTGGTGGTGATGTGAGATGAGTGCTCGATGATTGGTCACCGTGGTGGTGATGAGAGATGAGTGCTCAATGATTGGTCACCGTGGTGGTAGTGTGAGATGAGTGCTCGATGATTGGTCACCATGGTGGTGATGTGAGATGAGTGCTCAATGATTGGTCACCGTGGTGTGGTGGTGTGAGATGAGTGCTCAATGATTGGTCACCGTGGTGGTAGTGTGTGATGAGTGCTCAATGATTGGTCACCGTGGTGGTGGTGTGAGATGAGTGCTCAATGATTGGTCACCGTGGTGGTGGTGTGATGAGTGCTCGATGATTGGTCACCGTGGTGGTGTGAGATGAGTGCTCGATGATTGGTCACCGTGGTGGTGATGTGAGATGAGCGCTCGATGATTGGTCACCGTGGTGGTAGTGTGAGATGAGTGCTCGATGATTGGTCACCGTGGTGGTGATGAGAGATGAGTGCTCGATGATTGGTCACCGTGGTGGTGGTGTGAGATGAGTGCTCGATGATTGGTCACCGTGGTGGTGATGTGAGATGAGTGCTCAGTGATTGGTCACTGTGGTGGTAGTGTAAGATGAGTGCTCGATGATTGGTCACCGTGGTGGTGTGTGAGATGAGTGCTCGATGATTGGTCACCGTGGTGGTGATGTGAGATGAGTGCTCGATGATTGGTCACCGTGGTGGTAGTGTGAGATGAGTGCTCGATGATTGGTCACCATGGTGGTGATGTGAGATGAGTGCTCGATGATTGGTCACCGTGGTGGTGGTGTGAGATGAGTGCTCGATGATTGGTCACCGTGGTGGTAGTGTGTGATGAGTGCTCGATGATTGGTCACCGTGGTGGTGGTGTGAGATGAGTGCTCAATGATTGGTCACCGTGGTGGTGGTGTGAGATGAGTGCTCGATGATTGGTCACCGTGGTGGTGTGAGATGAGTGCTCGATGATTGGTCACCGTGGTGGTGATGTGAGATGAGTGCTCGATGATTGGTCACCGTGGTGGTAGTGTGAGATGAGTGCTCGATGATTGGTCACCGTGGTGGTGATGAGAGATGAGTGCTCGATGATTGGTCACCGTGGTGGTGGTGTGAGATGAGTGCTCGATGATTGGTCACCGTGGTGGTGTGAGATGAGTGGTCAATGATTGGTCACCGTGGTGGTGCTGTGAGATGAGTGCTCGATGATTGGTCACCATGGTGGTGGTGTGAGATGAGTGCTCAATGATTGGTCACCGTGGTGGTAGTGTGTGATGAGTGCTCGATGATTGGTCACCGTGGTGGTGGTGTGTGATGAGTGCTCGATGATTGGTCACCGTGGTGGTGTGAGATGAGTGCTCGATGATTGGTCACCGTGGTGGTGGTGTGAGATGAGTGCTCGATGATTGGTCACCGTGGTGGTGGTGTGAGATGAGTGCTCGATGATTGGTCACCGTGGTGGTGGTGTGAGATGAGTGCTCGATGATTGGTCACCGTGGTGGTAGTGTGAGATGAGTGCTCGATGATTGGTCACCGTGGTGGTGGTGTGAGATGAGTGCTCGATGATTGGTCACCGTGGTGGTGGTGTGAGATGAGTGCTCGATGATTGGTCACCGTGGTGGTAGTGTGAGATGAGTGCTCGATGATTGGTCACCGTGGTGGTGGTGTGATGAGTGCTCAATGATTGGTCACCATGGTGGTGGTGTGAGATAAGTGCTCGATGATTGGTCACCGTGGTGGTGATGAGAGATGAGTGCTCGATGATTGGTCACCGTGGTGGTGGTGATGTGAGGTGAGTGCTCGATGATTGGTCACCGTGGTGGTGGTGTGATGAGTGCTCAATGATTGGTCACCGTGGTGATGTGAGATGAGCGCTCGATGATTGGTCACCGTGGTGGTGATGAGAGATGAGTGCTCGATGATTGGTCACCATGGTGGTGATGAGAGATGAGTGCTCGATGATTGGTCACCGTGGTGGTGGTGATGTGAGGTGAGTGCTCGATGATTGGTCACCGTGGTGGTAGTGTGTGGGAGTCTTCGTTGATTGGTCACCGTGGTAGTGTGAGATGTAGTGTTCGCTGATTGGTCAACTCTTTTATCTTGCATATTTAGGTTGTTTCAGGTATGCCTCATTACATGATATTTTTTCTTCCACCAGCAAGATATTTACATCGCATACAATTAAATATAATTAAATTTTAAAAATATTTATTGGAATATCAAACAAATATAAAATATGATTATAATTTACCTTTAATATGCATAGTTAAAAGATTTAAAACCTACCATTTTTTTGTGGCAAACCACGTTGCTTATTTCTACATGGCATCACTGTTCTGGTATTTTGAATTACATAACAAATTCCTCTTCCTACACAACGTTTTATACAATAACATGGAAAGAAACTTTGATTTGCTCCCACACCAGATAAGTTACAGCTTTTGTCAGAAACTTTTGTTTTTCCTTCAAGGACATCAGTTGAGGTATTGAAGGACTACTTACAGATAACAAGCTCAAACCGACTCTGTATAGTTTCATGAGAACGCTGCCTTTTGTCCCTAATTTAGACCTTCATCCTCACTTAAACTTATTACTACTGCAATAGGTAGGTTTCCCTTCGCCCTGTCAATATCTGGTACCGCAACTATTACATTTTGTCTGATATCTGCTGGAAGGTGAGACTCATCAGCAGTGGTGGGCAAATTACTCACAGTATGCAATCGAGTAGAAGTAGAATTGTCGAAAATAATAATAGAGTACAAGTAATATTACGAGGCTAAAGAGAATCGAATAAAATAAAAAGTAATGATGATGCCTGAAAAGGAGTTGACAGTAGAAAATATAAAGTACTTAATTGATTATTTATTGTTTTCAGTATTTATTTGTACTACCATTAACAAAAAATAAAGTATTGGTAATCTAATAACACTTTCTCAATTCTATTCCAGTTGAAAGAAATAAGCGGAACAGCAAGTTTAATGGCATCTTCAAGGTACAAGGAAGAAAACTGGAGCATATACTGAGCTCACTCACAAAACTGAGATAAGATAACGTTAACAAAATTCCCCAGCACTGTCTCTTAGACAACTGCACACATCTAGAGTAATCTAGACCAAGTTATTAGGCTATATTATATTACACAACTAACATCACCACTCAAATTTTGCTAGAGTTTAATTTCACCAACAACTGTCAGTGACGTAGCGTAGTCATTTCACAAGAGAGGGAGGGAAGGTTATAAATTTCCGACTGGACAGGACAGTGATTACCATAACGTAATACTCAAAATATAGTAGTAAAAATCTATAATATAAATGAATATTGATTTAGCTGTAATTTGTCATAGGAGAGACAGAAGCTAAATGTATGAGCCATAGAAATTAGAATACGGTACTATTATGTAAGTTTAGTTTAGAAAATAACCACGCACCGCTGTTGCATCTTGGCAAAAGTGTACATAATTCAGACACCGTTGTGCATATTCCCATTCAATGCTCAAATAACCAAGTTTGAAAGACGTCCTTCTGATATGAATAATCGAAAGGAAGATTTGATAAGTTTCATTCGACTAAACGATCTTTCAGCACCAGCCAGTAGGGTGCTCGAAAAGCGAATAGTCAGGAAAGTCCGTATAACACTACATTGGGAAAAGCATGGAGCACATGCCTTATATGTTCAAATCGCAGCAATTTTTCCACTGTTTTGGGGGTTGGGGTTTCTTTGTCAGTTAAATCATTGCTTAATTTGTAAATTGGTGTCATAATTTTGTACTCTTGAACACCAGCTTCCTTCTATCTTCACAAATTCCTTTTAATTTGTGTGAGCGCATTGTCTAATTTATATATGATAGTAAAAGACAGCTAAAATTTACCACTGTATCGTGAAACTGGTAAAGTGCCCTGAGAGCGGTGTGTGTGTGTGTGTCAAGTACCCTGAAAAAGACCTTCAAATCGAATTTTTGTTTACTTCTATGGTAGGATCATTTGTTGCTGATTCATCGGGCATTCGTTTTTTTTTTCTTCTGTTAAAACTTATGATTTGTTATTCCCCATCCCCCTGCCTTCTGTCTTACACATTGCACTTGTGTCAAAAAGGCATCGTCCCTTAACTTCAAGACAATTTACAAGTGTTAACTTTACTAGCTGAGATGCACTGAGTAATTCTATTTGACATCTTTACATATATAGCACTTTAACAAAATAGTGATATCCTTCAAAATTGACGGCCATAGCAGACGCTCCAAAATAAATTCCACTCGATTCATGGCAGTGTAAATTCTATTAACTAATAACCTAAATGTGTCTGTCTGTTTCTTGAACTTTCTCTAAGTCTGCAACAAAGCTGAATATACATACCCGTAAACACATGGTGACAGTGATTGCGGGAAGTCCAACGTGTCATTTTGTAATCTCTTGAAGGTTATATCTGACAAAAAACCAATGTCTTTACATGCATCTGAATATGCTTGAAGTCGGACTATGCTTGCTTTACCTATATACCACTGAAGGTTACCACAATACGAAAGACTGAATTCTGGAAGTGATGGCGTTAATTTCCTATCTAATGTACATAAACAATATTTATATTTTTTTTTAAACATATGGCAAGCCATAACATATATGAAACCGGTTATTTCCAAAGCAGCAATAATTAGTTATGACTGAAAAGAGTACACCACAAGGGCAGCATACGCAGCATTAATCTACTGCTGATGAGCAAAATTCGCCTACACAACAATTAACCAGGTGCAAACTAATGATAGAACCAACGCCACACATACCTATAACTTGTTAGTAGACTTACCTGGGCTAGATCCAAGTCATGATATGTCAAGTCCTTCCTCAGTAGGAGGGCCAACTTCTCAAACACACCTTCCTCCTCGAAAACTCCACAGGTCTGTTTCACCTGTTCTTTTTTTCTTCTGTTTTTCTTCACGTAATCAGAAAGTTCACCAAGTTCAATGACACAATATTTATACACATAAATAACTGTATTTATATTATTTTATATATAAACATATATTTTCAGGTCAAATTGAAGAGTTGAGCATCAAGTCCTTGTTTAATTTTCTATGAAGTCGATAGATGTATTATTTTTCTTCGCCGTGGAGTTACGTCATATACCATTTTTTACTTCGGCAAAACTGTATAAGAATCAAATTCAGAGTCGAAAATCATTTCTGTACAACATGTTCCCCAAAATTATACTATATATAAATATATCTATATATTTCTTAACTTAGGGAAATACACTCTACTGTAGGTACACGCATCTTCCTTAGGGCTAAATATACTTCCATCATATGCACCGATATCAGATTCCATGGATTAATTATTCTTCCAGATCACATATTGGCAGACACCATCTTAATCAACTCCATTGGCTTCCTAATTCAACTATCACTTCATAGCACACCGCAAACGTTTCTGAAAGGACACATGAACAGTAGCGAGTGATAGTAGCACCACTAGGCAAGAGAAGATGGTTTATACAACGCTAACGGAGGGGAAACGGATGGAGCAACGCTGGTACGTCTAACCCCTCCAAGAGCACGGACGAGACTGGGTACTGGCTCCCTGGATGCTGCGACCTGCGAGTGGGGAGGAACGGGCACGGGCTTTACTGACAGCCGATCCGGCGAGAGCGGAACACTACGCTACGGGAGGAGAGAGCCTGCCATCCTCTCTCCTCCTCCTCCTCCTCTCCCACTTTCTCATTCTTTCTCTCTCGTCTCTTGTCTACCCTGTAGGGACAGCATGTGATAATATAACTGATCGCACCTCGCAACTTCACATTTTAAAAAAAGTATCAAGTACTGAATGGTGCTATTGTTAGCTAAAGGCGAACACCGACCTGAGATAAATTCTACACCTTTTCTAGAGAAATTCTGATAAAGGGATCGAAAATACCATATTATTCTACAAAAATTGTAAACACACACACACACACATCAACCCTCTCACCCACAGACTTAGTACACGTATTTGAAGTAACAAGGCGACTGGACAGACCCAAGATCAAGCCTCCACCACCCCCATTGACTTACCATTGAAGCTCTTCAAGGAGTTCTCCCCGTAACTCTCTAAACCCTTCGGCCGCATTATCAATAATTCTTTGAATCAAGCAAGATGTCCAGCAGACTAGAAGAGTTCATACTATATGTCTTACCAATGTCCAAGTCAACGAGCCCGCAATCCTTAAACAAGTTACGTACAGTGCATACCATTGTCATTAACCTAATATTTCAGCTTCTGTGAAAGTTTTGTTTGACTGGACGTATGCTGACAGTGCACACGCCATAGATCATCAGTACTCTCTTTTTCTATGTTTATATATTAATACAATGGGATTTCAGTGACAAAATATGGTTAAAAATTACTTGATTTTGACTCTTCTTGGTCAATTTTATCTCACTACTGGCGGTACAATAGTAAGATAAAATTAACCAAAGAAGAAACAAAATCAAGTAATTTATAACCATATTTTGTCGTTGGATTTAATTAAAATTAAACATTGTTTACTGGGCGTGACCTTTTTAGAACTATAACAGATTAAAATGAAAGATCCAGCGATCAACAGTTTTAGTTGTGAACCCAATTAGATTAAAAGGAGGGACGGTTGGACTTAGGTTAATTGCATTGCACAGTATATTAATGGTGCTTGTTTTAAAATAAATTTCATATTATTTCTCCATGGCCATAGAGAAAATATTTCCTTATTCAATTTACAAAAAATATATATATAATTATCAATGGTCAAAGAAAGTATCATTCTATAAGCTAACTGAATTAGATTGGACATAAAAGGATATTTTGATATTAGAAAGTTTTCATTATTTGCAAAAGCACAGAGTGTTGTATGAGATAAAAGAAAAATAGTCAAGAAACTCGAATGAAGAAGACACTCAATCCAATTCTCAGTCGACTCACCGTGTACAATTCTAAAGCTTGTCATCGTTTCCAGACCCCCAACTATCATCCAGACCTGACACAACTGCCGTCAAAAATGGAGAGGCAAGGAAGCCGTTAACTGCAAATATATATATATATATATATTTTTTGAACTGGGATACCAATACTGATTAATGTTCATTAGTTATAGTGATGTACCAGTAATTTTTATTTGTTTGTTTTTTTTATATATTTTTCATAAGTATTGATGAATAATATTTTGTTCTTATTATAAAAATAACATTAAATTTTCTTCTTCTTTTTTAATGTAAGAAGTTATTAATCTTTTAATTGACTCAAATTCATCCTGTTCTTTGAAATGTTTCTGGAGTGAATTATTCTGGAAATAATTTTGGACATTACTAAGAGAGTAGAAATGAATTAAAAAAAATATTATTAAAGATTTTAAATTAAATTTTCTTATTCGTTTTGGTGAGGTTATTATTAATATTAATGCCTGATATTTCTTATGATAATAGAAAAAATACTATTTGGTTTCCTTTCTGAAAAGTAATAAAGGATTTATGGTTCTAACAATATATTCTAAGAAAGTTTGCATTAATCTTGAAAATTAAGTACTTTTAATTTATCACAAATCTATAAACTCAAAAATATTTGCATGGCATTTTCTTACAACTATTGTATAATTACATTAATATTTTTTTTTATATAAATTAATTAAAAATTATTTGTATTTCAGAATTACAACTTTATCAGTGTTAATACATTGGATTTATATGTCAATATATAAATTAACTACTAATAATCATAATAAATACTATACTGCATAGTAATAAAATCGTATAATGTACTGAGGTACTCTATATTCGGAAAAATGGTGGAACACACAGGAGGTCGTGAAAATATGAAATATTACAGGTAGCACTCGGATAAAAACACGTTGCTAACCCCTGTACCAAACCATGGCTTTGTCTCATTTAGTTTGTTTGCTGTATTTAGGGTCGAGCTGTTTTGGGGCGTGATGGTCTCCCGCTGTGCAGCTGCCTCCTTAAATCATGGATCGTTTACTCCTGGACCGGTCTAAGGTATCCCGGCATGCTCCTCCCTACCAGTTCTTCTGGCGCCAAGCCTGACGACAGAAATTTTGGCAGTGTGATGTGGGAGGCTTTGTTTATTACCAATTGCTCCCAGAAGGAAGCGTTGCTTATTCAAACTGTGCGTTCCCAAAGAGAGATTCGCACTCTTCTGACATGCGAGTATGGCTATCAAAAGAAGGTTTGTGCACAGAGAAACACTTTGTAAGGAGGTACAAGGCATCGTGGGCTTCCAAATGACCCATTCTCTCCTTCCTTTTTAGGTCGTTCAATTTCTGCCAGGTAAAGCAGTGTGACAAGCCAACTGTTAGAAGATGAGTGGCATACTATACAATTATTCATTTAATATTTTTATGGTTCACCTTGACCTGTATGGCATATTCTTAAAATTTTGTTTACATTTAATAACTATAACTAGAATCCAAGATTTTTCTATATTCTTTGGAGATGTGGGATGTGTTACTGTATGCTGTTGTAATTGATAATGTGCGTTATCAAAGTGCCTTGTAAGAGACTGAGTGGGTCGATGGCCGAGTGGTGTGTATTATTGGATTGTCATGTGGAATATATTCTCTAAGATGCGTAGTTCAATCTATTAATCAGGCACTGACCGTTGCAGACTTTATGCTTCTTAATCCCTTCACTATGTGGACGACACTTTTAATATTTTATTTGGCTCAGAGGCGACCCCGGACACTAGGGTTAACCTCTACATAATGTTCCTTGAAAATCAATAAATGTGAAGAAGTTTATGACTTTATTTGATCATAAACAAATGAAACTAATTCCTTATTTCAGATTTTTTTTTTAATAAGTTTATTATTTTATTTTATTTATATTTATATTTATATTTAATCCATACTTTAGTGTTGTCATTCTAGGCATTATCATTTCAAGAGATCTTCTATACAGTAGACACAGTGTCTATTGGGGGATATTGTGCCAAACAATATATATAGTCTATTAATTTGTTCCACCGATTTTAATACTAAGGAAATCATATACAACAGATCTTAGTGTTCTCTCTGGGAATGTCACATACATTTGAAGTTAATTAACATCGAATGAATCATATATCCTTTATTCCCATAACAATAAATACCAAATGTTCTTTACAATTTCTTCCCATTGTTATAAGGCCTTGTTGTAAGAGCATGTATAGTGATATCACAGTCATGTTAAAATTGGTGATATATCTTCTGTAAGAATTCAAACTAATCTTGTGAAATAATTTTTGTAGTTTTTTTTTAAATACAATTTCGTGAGGAAATAATTGATATTGAAATCTAAATAGATTATCGTTACTAATGTAGTAAGGGCTTGAAGAGCAAGAAATTGAAGAGCAGTGAAGTAAATTATAAAAATAATATATTTAAGAACGAGAAAAACTTATCAGACAAAAAATACCCAAAAGCTTAAAGGAAATGGGTGGGAGGGAAAAGCCAGTCAGAGGCTGTAAGGTTTTTAAGAGATTCATAACGATTATTACAAAGCTCCAAGCGTCCACATTCTTGAATAATTATTTGTCTTTCTTTTTCTTTTCATTACATATTTTTTCACTGGTTTTCACTGTTTCATTTTCTTTGATTTTATCTATCCTTCTCTGTCTAATACTTGTTCATAATTCACCTCCCTCCCCCCTCTCAATAAATGTATACGTTTCCACCAGAGGCCCATCTTCTACACTGCCTAATACTGTCAAATCTTCACGTCCTGCTTCTTTACAGGTTTTAAGGAGCTTTCTCGAGGCTTCTGCTCACTCAACTATGAAGGAAAATTTGTACCTATATGTTGCAATAGAATTTACCATCGAGAATTTAAATCTTTTGAAAGGAAATTTTATCGTTTCTCGTCTATCTACTGTATATCTTCACAGGCAGCTGCATTATCCCTTCATTAACACAATTAATCTTTCCGGAATATACGATGTACAGTACAGTGAGAGTGTGAAGTATCTTCCCGGGGTTTTGAAGAATACACTACAGAAAGGTTTAACAATTCCACACATGCGTTTGCGGAGCCCATGAACAGTTTGGCAGACCTGCGGAACCTCAGAGGGGTCGTCAGTGTCACCATTCACTAATTAATTTCCGTTGGTTTAGAGTATCTTAGACCTGTAGGACTCTATATTTGATTTTTTTTTTTTTAGTTGAGCCTAGAATCCACTAAACCAGTTCCGAGATCCAGACAGGGCGAGGGGCGGCCATGCTGAGGTTGCGTTCATAACATGTTTATGTCGACAACGGCGAGGGAACCTACACCTAGCCCCACCTTCCCGCTGCTTCTATAATAAACACCCTTGCTCTTGTGTGTGTGTGTGTGTGTGTGTGTGTGTTTGTGTGTTTTTTGTTTGCAAACGCAGATTTATTTGGTTGTCTGGTTATTGAGGAGGCATGTTTGTATTTACTGGCACTGCATGGGTGAGTGTAATTCCTTAAAATCTATGGAGCTTCTATTTTATCTTTTAAGCAAGCTTTTTTCATTATAGTGTAGGGTGGTCAAAAACTAACCCGACGCACACCATCTTATTACTATTATTCAATATTCCAGTTACTTCATCAGATTTATTTCCGTTCTACTATGAGACCCCCCCACCACCCCACCCCCCCCCCACCCCCACCCCGAGTGTCCATCTGTTTCTTCCTTTCCCTTCATACAACATCTCAGTATCACACATCAGCAGGAAGTCTCTACCCCCAAAACTACTCCATGATTTCCTATTATAAATGCACAATGCTGCCTTCTAAATATCCAACCCCTTCCTAACCAATACCCTCTTTCTCCTTTTCCGGTATTCCACCCTTTCTTATCTTCCACCCTTTATCCGTGTTCCCAATTCTTCGCACCCTAATCACCTTACATACTGTTCTCTAATATATTTGATGTTTCTGTTTACACGTATTAGTCTATGCATTTTTCATCCTCTGTCCCTCAGCTACTAAAGTCATAGCTAGTGTAACCTCAGTGTAACGTTTATTTTATGATTTGGCTGAAACAACTATTTGTTCCTTGGTACCCCCTCTTAATGTCACCTCTCCTCGCAACAAAATTTAAGGCTTCACCGTTTTTAGCACAAGTAAAAATAAGCTTTTCCTCAACGTACTGTATCTTCTCACTCCGTCTAGTTGTTGAGCTTCCATTAATGAACCACTTCGGTGATATGGAAATATGATGATTGCATAGCGTAAAACACTGAATATAATGAGGTGTTAAAGGAAAATGAGATATTGAAAATGTGAAGAGTGAACTTTTCAGCTGATATTGAAGTATGGATAAAATGGTTACAACAAAGCTGGCGAAAAGCATATGACAAGTGAAGAAATAAGAGGACGATACAGATGTTGAATATGAATTGTATAGAACGTAATGTTTTGCAATCACAGCAATATACGAAAGAAACTGCTTAGTGGTGGAGCCAGGAGACATAGGCCATACAACTATGCATTGGACGATTTTCTTTTATGAAAGAAAAATGGTTTATTGCTTAGTTATATTGAAGCGTCACCCTCTTGTAAACACACTACATCATTGAAGCAGTAATATCCTGTATATAGTGTTTGAAGACAGGCAAGATGAACCAATCAAAGGCAATCTAACTACCTAACCTTACTTAATTTAGCAAAACAATTACAGAATCGCTACATAAGGTTTATTATAAATTAGGTTTAGTCAATTCGTTTTGCCGGTTTTAAGACAATTGCCTGCCACCGTACCACATGGGGTCATAGATTCGATCCGGGGAGCTCTCGGTCGCTTCTTTTGTAAATGGGTACATTACTGATTTAGAAAGTAATTTTTTAATTGGGAAAGTGAAGGTTGCCGAGCGTAGAGTCGGTCAAGCTTCCCTCTGGCGTACCGCAGACTTACTGTAGTACAGTACGTATACAGTACTGTATCCACACAGTCCCTAACAGACTCTCATGCCAGGGACCACCTTTCCTTTTATTCACACAGGCAACTGTTAGCAAGATGACGATACTGCGCTTGGGATAATACATGTTTCCATATGTTGTAGTGGTTTTTAAAACGTAGTAAACAATTGTTCTGTTGTAGAAGAAAAAAATCGTAAATTTATATCTGAATATGAAGGAAAATTATCAATATTCAACTATGAATAAAAGTTTTAATTAATTATTTGGCGTACAATTTAGTATGCCGTGGAGGTTAATTCAAATGATTTATTTTTTCCAACCTGCAGAAGAAAAACAGAGGCTAGGCAAAGTAAAATATCAGGTTATGTTAATACAGTATCAGAGAACTCCTACTATAACCATCTTCCCTCCCTCTTGTCTCGCTACCAGGAGTTTGGTCGACCTTCCTTGATAGCTTTAGTCTGATCGATGTGAAAAAAGTTTACCAACGTTAAAGAAACAGAATAAAGCATTTATTGCATATATAGTGTACAAAGTATACATTACACTTTATCTTCTTTACTTGGTCTCTACGAGGTACGAGCATACGAATAAAAGTACAAGTCAATTTGCAATAATTCTCCGTCTGTATGGTACCTATAGTTTTGACTAGTATACAGGATTTCACAAAGTGGAATAAATAAAAAAATACTGTACTGTATCTAAATAATGCTGATGACAGCGAATTAATGTCATCCAACCAATGGATATACAGGATAGACGTTTTCCTTCCAGTAAGCATAAACGCGACTTTATGCTACTGTTCAGCTCAAAGAGAAACACCAGTAGAGCTGTGACCTAGCTGGGGTAATGAACGTTTGCCAATACGCTGTCATTAATGCAGGTTGACGTGCTGAGAACGTGTTCCCCAAGAAAGCGCAAGGAACGTTTGTCGATATGATGTCGCTCAACATGTCTTGGCATGTCAGAGAGCCAGGCACAGCAAGCTTGCCTGAAGAACGTCTATTAGTAGTGGTGCACAAACTTAAAGATGAGGCCCAGAGGGCTAGTGACGAGGGAATGAGAAGAGCGATAGGAAGCGTCATCATGAGGCATTATTTTAATGTGTCCTCTTTACCAAGTCTATTAAGCACAGTATTTAGCGATATTAACAATGAATTTTGATCAAATGACAGTTTAAGCAAATGTTGAGCATAGTTAAAAAAAAATAATATTTATATTGTGTTAACAGTATTCATGTAAGTACTTATTAATTCAATTCAATTTCAACAGTTTATTCCACATTATAACAATGATAAGAAACGGGGTCCTAGTGCTGTCACTAAGTACCCCTGTACAATGTTGCCAGAAGAGTGGGGCAGGAGTTTCAAATACATATAAATAAAATAAAACAATTTAAAATAAAATAAAATAAAGAAGCTTATTAAAGCCTAAGGAGAGAAGGATATTTCTTCAAAATAACATCACCATTATTTATGAAACATCTGGCCATGCGGGGACATCTCAGGATGTAGTAGATAAGTGTGCGGCTGTCTGCTCTCTTGCATAATACACAAGCACGTTGCTCGGGAGGGGTGGGTATACCAATCTCCCAAGCAAAATCGTACACGATGATGAGTCGAGCAGTAATCACGTCCCTCTTCCGTGACCCTTTCCCGTACATATACCAGAAGTCAGGAAGTTTACGAAGGGCACCGTACCAGGTGGGCGGGGTGTCCAGAATTGGCTGCTCTGAGGGAGGCGAATATGGTTGTCAAAATAAACAAAGCAAACATCATCATTCCCGGCAAAGAAAAAAAAACTGAGTGAAGCGATCCGTTAAGAGTTTATATTAAGTGTGATAATGTGGAGTAAGAGTGAGATCGAGAGCATTATTAAGTCTCCCGAGAATAAGAGTGGGAACCCCATCATGGAGCTCGTGAAGAACCTGGGGGTCCAGAGCATCACTCTTAAAATGAACATTGACTACACGAAGGGGTCACCAAGAGTAAAGGAGACAAAAAGTAGTTCAGACGGGGGTCCATGTGAGTCTGGTGAAGGAAGATGAACAGATGGAATGGTGTTACGTAAATTGGTGAGAAGGCCACGAGCTTGTTCACTGTGACGAGGCAGGGTGTAGAGTGTAGACAGTATATCCAGATGTGCGGAGTAGAGCAACATCGTCAGAGATGGTTTACTTGACGGGAGAACACATAATGGGAGAGCTCTAAAGGCCCTGGATGTTCCATTGTAATAAGGGGAAGGAGCATCTCAGCTGGGGTTTTTTCAGGGGAGGGGGTTGTAAGCCCCCAGATTTTTTTTTTAATCTGGCCAATATCATGGGCATTTTGAGGCCATTTTGAAGCCATGCGCACTAGATATTAAGAGATGTTCTGAAGTCAATAGTAAATACATTTTACTCTACAAAAAATGCCTGAGTACAATACTGCATTAAAGAAAAGGTATTTGATTTTCTGGTGAAAAGGGGGTCCGGACCCCAGGACCCACCTGGATCCGCCCTTGAATACATATCTAGGGTAAAAGGTAGGAATTCAGGATAAAACTGGTTCTAAATTCGGTAAGACGGACCATTACTCGTGAAAGCACTGCCCCCGCCCCGGGTTAGGTTTAAATATACCTTTGTTGACCGCGCGCTATAAGTAGCACCAAATTGTTTGAAATAACACCAGAGTATTCAATAAAAACACTTTGGTGCTACTGTAGTGGATTCCTCCCCTACAAACGCTGTTTGTCGCTGGCTAGCCGACCCCGCGAATTCCCCAGTGTATGCCTCGTGGTCTAGGTCAGCAACCAGCGCCGCCTTACATGACTGAGGTCAACTATTAAGCCACGCCTACCTCCGCTATATAAGACCTGACCTCGTGGTGACCTACCTCTTTCGACCTACACCAACCAGCAAGCAACACCTCCTCCTCCTCCTGCCGGGTGGCCCTCGCTCCCGCCAGCGACCATGGCGACCCACAAGCTGGTCCTCCTCTGAGCACCCTCACCAATCAGCTCTTTCTACTCAACGCTTGTAACCATGCTGCCTTCCCAACACCAAGCTGCATTGTACATCCAATACAACACGTATACAGAGAGCACATTGTGAATTTCCTTTCTCCATCCCATCCTGAGTGTGAACCAATATCTCATAACCACACAAATGGTGACCCCCGGAGATTCGCACTCACACAGGATGGAGGAGAAACCGATCACTCTCCCGGTCTTCAAGCAACATGGAAGACTGGCTTATCCACACAGAGGCAGCTCTCATCGGCTCTACAGCTACTGTCTCTACACCGCAGGTTAGACACCCTAGAGCAGCACTGCTTCTCTAAGCAGACACCAGCTCCTCTTCCTGCCCCAAGCACCACGTTCTACCGACCCCAGCACATCCGTCCTGCCTCAGACGCCGCCCCCGGCCCAGCAGCACCCCCTGCCACTGTCCTGGACCTTCCTCAGCTCCTGCCTGGCAGCCCCTGCTCCCGACGCGGCCCATGCGCCTGAGCGGCCCCACACACCCTTTTTTTCTCCCTCAGGTACCCCCTGCTACTGTCCTGCACCCTGCTGCTGTCATGGACACTCTTCCTAATGCAGCCCCTGCTCCTGACCCAGACCCACACACCCCAGCAGGCGCATCTGAGGACTCTATACCGGTCGTGACGGAAGCACAACATTCATCGCCTCCACAACCCTCCTTCCCCCTCTTTTCTCCCACAGATCTCGTGTATCTAGACAGAGTTGCCCCCCCGAGCGGCCGGCTCATCCACGCCCTCGCCGTTATGTCTCACAAGTGAAATGCACCGCCCGTTCTGCCTCACATTTGCCATGCAACCCTGCAGACAACAAGTCTCCTACACCGCCTGGAAGGAAGGGGGAGTATTGTAGTGGATTCCTCCCCTACAAACGCTGTTTGTCGCTGAGTAGCCGACCCCGCGAATTCCCCAGTGTATGCCTCATGGTCTAGGTCAACCAACGCCGCCTTACATGACGGAGGTCAACTATTAAGCCACGCCTACCTCCGCTATATAAGACCTGACCTTGTGGTGACCTACCTCTCTTTCTACCTACAGCCAGTCTTCAAGTAACACCACCTCCTCCGCTCCTGCCTGGCGGCCCTCGCTCCCACCGGCGAGCATGGCGACCCACAAGCTGGTCCTCCTCTGAGCATCCTCATCAACCAGCTCTCTCTATATCACGCTTGTAACCACGCTGCCACTTCCCAGCACCAAGTTGCACTGTACATCCAATACAATATGCATACAGAGAGCACATTGTGAGTTTCCTTTCTCCATCCCATTCTGAGTGTGAACCAAATAACCCGTACCCCACAAATGGTGACCCCGGAGTGACCTACCTCTTTCTACCTACACCAACCAGCACGCAACACCACCTCCTCCGCTCCTGCCTGGCGGCCCTCGCTCCCGCCGGCGAGCATGGCGACCCACAAACTGGTCCTCCTCTGAACATAAGAAAATAAGGAGTCTGCAATAGACCGGTTGGCCTGTGCATGGCAGCTCCTGTCGAGAGCTACTACCACTCTCTATCATCCATGAATCTATCCAGCCTCCTTTTGAAACTTTCCAGCGTTCCAGCACTTACTACAAAGTTGCTAAGCTTGTTCCACTCGTCCACCACCCTATTTGTAAAACAGTTCCTTCCTATCTCCCTCCTAAACCTAAACCTATCCAACTTAAATCCGTTGTTCCAAGTCCTATCCTCCTCGGATATTATAAGAACTTTATCTATATCACCTTTATTGATTCCTTTCACCCACTTGAATACTTCTATCATATCTTCCTGCACTCTTCGTCTTTCTAGGGAATGCAAGTTTTGTTTCTTTAACCTATCCTGATATGGAAGGTTTCTAAGTCCCAGAATCATTTTCGTCATTCTTCGCTGCACCGACTCTAGTGAATCGCTATCCATTCTATAATAAGGGCACCAGAACTGAACCGCATAATCGAGGTGCGGCCTGACTAGCGCAAGATATAGTTGCAATAAAACCTCTGCACTCTTATTACTTACACTTCTAGATATAAAACCCAATACTCTGTTTGCCTTATTTCGAACATTAACGCACTGTTTTTTAGGCCGTAGGTCTGGGCTTACAAGTACCCCTAGGTCTCTTTCACAAGTCGACTTCTCTAGGTTGATGTTGTTAAGGCTGTATACGTTGACAGTATTTGTTCTTCCAATATTAAGTACGCTACACTTGCTGGTGTTGAATTTCATTTGCCATTTTTCAGACCACCCCTGCAGTTTATTTAGATCCTCCTGTAATGCATTTGCATCCTGCCCTGAATTAATCTGCCGCCCTATTTTGGTGTCATCCGCAAACTTGCTTATGTCACTGCTGATCCCAGTATCTAGATCGTTTATGTAGATTATGAACAAGAGTGGGCCTAGTACTGACCCCTGGGGAACCCCACTGGTTACACTGTAACGGGCCGAGTTTTCTCTTTTCAATAATTTACCATCCAGCTATTCTTTTCAATGAGTATCCGGTTTTATATACTTATCCTTCTTCAGTTCTTTACATACATACTTACTTTTATATATTCTTGCTTATATTCTTATATGTTCTTTATCTCTGTATACCTTATATTCTTATATATTCTTGTATAAGTAACTCTTATGCTTCTCTGCTTATGTTTTCCAAGTCAATGTTCTTTCTTTAAATTTCCTTTCATATATTATGATCTCTTCCATATACTTTGTTCTAGTTATATTCTAAACCTTGGATTAACCTGGGAAACCATGTCCTTCTTATTACCACACTTATTATACTTACACCGGTAGAACTGCCACCACCCTGGATTTTTCTAGAATATAACATCTCTTAGTTAACTGTTAGGTAGCGAGCTTCTAGGCACGTGAGTTAGTTATTTTCTGAGAACCAATGTGGGAAAGGATAGAGTGGTGATACTCGTAGACGTAGATTACTAATTCAATATTTATTAACACAGTGATTGGATAAGATGCATCTTAGATTCACTCAGACAAAGCAGAACTGCAATTTATTTCTTAAGTCATCAAACACTTCAAGAACTTATTACCTCATTAAATACCTCCAAATACTTATTACTTCAATCGACAATTGTGGTATTGTCACTCTGCCAAATGATAGTCAGTACTGGGTATACACCAGATATCACTGGACCCTCAGGTCTTACCTTACCAAGTAGCAAATTAACTCTTCACTTCTTGGTTATATCATTATACTCTCAGATTATCATTTCATGGTCACTACCAATGAATACATAGCACACTGAACAACTCCACAATTATCTCAACATACAATACCTCCTGTTAATTCACAAGGAACGACATGGCACTTTTAACTCTCATTCAGTGGTTCAATACTTAACCTGGGATACTATATTTCTGCTAGTTATCCCCCAAACAAGATACCATAATACTTAGGCCTATGTAACTGTGAGGAGTGCCCCAGGGTAACGCTGGTCTCTACAACAAATGAAGATCGCTGTTAGGGGTCGGTTGTAGACCGACACACGCTCAGGGAGTTGGCGCCTGATTTGCAGGAAACGGACTTCCCAGTTCAGTCCTGTCGAATTAACGGCATCGTCCAACCCGGTTACCGCCCCACGTTAGCCGATGAGTATTCAGCTCAACACACTGGAGAGACGTTGAGGAAGTCACGAATGCGTAAAGGTCTAACTTCAACTATACAAAACATACGCCTGGCAACGGTTCAGACGATATCTAAATCTCTACGTTACTCGTCTTAATTTGCACAGAATTCACTATGTAAACACATGAGCACTGATATTCACCAAAATTGACTAAGTTAAACTGAATTAATAGGCGGCGGGAACACACGTTAACATACCTGGAGAGACGTTGAGGAAGTCACGAATGCGTGATTCTCCCCCGTGTAGAGGTATATACGTGCACCCGCGGGGCAGCTTGGGCCTCCGGATTCATACCAGAAGGGTCGATCTTACCAACAACATAACTTCTCTATCATTTTGGATCACTGTATACTTAGTTATGAGCTCCGGTGTTCTTGATCAGGGTAATTTCCTATGTCTATTCATATAATCTAATCAGAGGTTGAGCTTGCCAGGAAAAGGTGGAATATACACGTTGATAACATTAATTCTGCAAGCTCAGGCTTGAGGCGAACAAGGCGCTATTCACGGGGAGACGTTAGATCTTGGAGATTATACCAGTTGACAGAATAGTTCAGGAGATTAATGACTTTCTTAAATAGACAATTGACACTAATTAAACTATAAACATCAGATTCTCTGATGTCGGGGCGACAAAATGATATAACTTCAGGCGGGATCAGAAACTCATGGATACCCCCACGGACAACATAAAATACGCCACTCTAGCTGGCAAACTCGACACTCACTTACTTGACACGTTCTACTAACGATAAGGACAGTTGAAGCGTTCTACCCCACTCACAATGGATCTTGAATGTTCCAACTGTAAACAGACATATCTAAGTTGACTCAAAACAAGGGTGTTCTCTCTCACACTCAAATTCATTTTATAGAGAGGTTGGTTTCAGTAAGTCAGAGAAAATGGGATAACGGAGGACTGAGGTGTCTTGAAGTGATGAGAGAACGGACTCCTCAGATGGAGGACTCAAACGAAAGCCGAGTTACATGTTTTGTGGGCTATTGAGCGTAATATGAATCATTTGATTTTGGCGCTAACTGGCGTGTAAAACCGTGGTCGTTACAACACGACCCCACTCAGATTTAATACCATCTACGCTTACCCTCTGCGTTCTATCGGTGAGCCATGATTTTATCCAATTTAAGACTTTCCCCTCAATACCATGTGCCTTAACTTTTCTCAGAAGCCTCTGATGCGGTACTCTGTCAAATGCTTTGCTAAAGTCTAAGTAAATAACATCGTAATTTTCGACATTGTCTACTACCTCGAAGACTTTCCTAAAAAACGTCAGCAGATTTGTTAGACAAGATTTTCCCTTTTTAAACCCATGTTGAGAGTCGTAGATTAGTTTGCTTTTCTCTAAATGCGATCGGATGTTATCTGCTATAATTGATTCAAGAAATTTCCCCACTACTGACGTCAAACTGATCGGCCGGTAATTTGACGCTGATGCTCTGTCACCCTTTTTGAATATGGGTACTACATTTGCCTGTTTCCACAAGTCTGGCACAACTCCCGTGTCTAATGATTTTGTAAATAAGTTTACGAGGGATCCTCTAATCTGTTCCCTACACTCTTTCAAGACACGAGGGAAAATTTCATCCGGCCCTGGGGATTTTGTCTTCTTTAGTTTATTTATTGTTACGAGTTGGGGATTTAGAATATAGTTAAAAGTCTACCCAGATCCCAACAGGCAACAACAATAAAAAAACAAAGACAATCGGACTATAAAAGGGTTAGACAAAGGATGTGAGTTTTTGTTGTGTATAATAAAGTACCATAAATCCCTTAACAAAATATTCAGCTTCCTATAATTTACCCTTAACCATACTTAACCTAAACATTAACAGTATATACATATTTATACAACATACAATAATTTGAAGCAAGTGGACACGGGGAGGCAATATAAAATTACAAATACTTAAGTGCGGAGCTGAGATGGCTGAAGAGTAAAGCTGAGTATTGTAGAAGACTGTAGGTAGTCACTGTGCCGTAGGTTTCCAGGATAGGTGATCCTGTGGTCACTTCCCAGAGTGAACTGCCCTCTCCTCGAACTGGAGCTGACGAAGAAGACTTTGAGGAGGTGACCCAACAACCAGGATATGAAGAAGGGAAACCCCGGAGTGGTAACTAAGAGTAGTCATACTCGGGTTTCGTCCCTAGATGGCGTTGCTCGTGGTGCTGGGTAGGTAGATCATGACAATTGGTGGCGTGGTTTGTAACATTATCTTCTTAAGAACATCCTCTTTTCTGATAGTGATATTCTTTAATTTCTCTTCTTCCTTTCCCTTAAATATCAGTTCCACCTCTGGAATTTCATCGCGAATTTCTTCTGTGAAAACTGATAAGAAGTAGCTGTTCAATGCTTTGCTTATTTCTTCACTGCCATTTATCACTTCTCCCCTCCCTGACTTTAAAGGCCCAACTTTGTCCTTGACCTTTGTTCTATATACCTGGAAAAATTCCTTGGGAATCGCCTTGGATTCTCTTGCTATTCTGATTTCATAGTCTCTTTTTGCTTTCCTTACATTTTTCTTAACATTCCTAGATAGTTCATTATACCTGTTTCTGAGCTGCTCCTCCGCTCCCTTTAATTTGTTATATATTCCTTTCTTTATTCCTATGTCATGTTTAAGTTTTCTGGTCATCCACCTTGGCTCATTCTTATTAGACCTAATTTTTCTGTATGGTATAATTTGCTCTTGTGCTTTATGTAGTATACTAGTGAATATATTATAGTCATGATCAATTGTTGTGTCATCTATGACCTCACCCTTTCCTACTGGTGACTGACGTGACTGTTCCCAGGTGACCTCACCTAGGTAACCTTCTTAACCCCTGATAATCCGCCAACCGAATGTTTGGGACTCTGACCATATTGTCATTGTTTTTCGTTTCCCAATTTAGGGTGAACCTGATTTCTCTGTGATCACTGTTACCTAGTTCTTCCCCTACTGTGATATCGCTGATAATATTTTCTTTATTTGTTAATACTAGGTCTAATATATTGTCACCTCTAGTAGGTTCTGCAATTAGTTGTTTCAAAAAATTGTCCTGTACTGCGTCTAGGAGGTCTTCAGATTCATAGTCGCCTACAATGTTGTCCCAGTCAATATTTCTGAAGTTGAAATCCCCCATAATGCACAGGTTGTTATATTTTGCTGCCCTACTCAGCTCCTGCCATATGAGCTGAGCTGCTTCCTTCCCAAGACTTGGGGGCCTGTAAATCACTCCCATAATTAGTTTTTCTCTTCCTTCCGTGATTTCTACCCACACAGACTCGGTTCCTATTTCACCCTTTATTGAATTATTAATACAACATTTTAATGTATCCTTGACGAAGAGTGCGACCCCTCACCCCTTCCTACCTTCCCTGTCCTTGTGAAAAAGGTTATACCCTTCTATGTGGTACTCTGATAAAAAAAATTTGCTCGCCAGATTCATCCAAGTTTCGGTGATTGCTATGACGTCTACATTCTTGGTACATACAACCACTCTCAGCAAGTCTATTTTATTTCTAAAGCTCCTACTGTTTGTATAGTATACATTTAAACCTACCCTTCCCTGGTCCTGTTTTACCCCTTGTCCTGAGTAACCAATTTTACTTCCCAGGACCAGCTTGTTTTTTGACTCCCACTCTCCCCTACCTCTCTCTACTGGCGAAACCCCCCCTTTGGAGTGACAATTTCACGCTCCAGGGATGCAGACAACGTCTTTACCCCCGCACGAGACAAATGTACTCCGTCACGACTGTACAGGTAGTCGTTGCCATAGAATCGTTGCCAGCTATCAATGAATGCCCAACCATTGTTTGCACAATGTTTTTCCAGTCGGCAATTTATAGCAATTGCCCTGGACAGCCATTCACGACCAACCCCTCTTCTAGGCAAGACACCACATACTATCGGGATCCCTCCCCTATCTCTAATCTTCCCCAGCACCTCCCTATACCTCTTGAAAAGTTCCTCACTCCTAACCTTTCCTATGTCGCTACCTCCCACATTAAGACACACTACTGGATTGGTACCCTTCCCTGACAAAACCCTATCTATCCTCTCAGCTACATGACCTATCCCAGCCCCAGGAAAACACACCCTAGTCCTATGTCTCCTATCTCTTACACAAAAAGTCCTATCTAAAAACCTCACCTGGCTGTCCCCAATTACCACGACCTTACCTGTGGGCAGGGTTTGTACAACTGCCCTTTCCTCTCCTTGCTCCATACCGTCCTGCCTCTTCTCTTCCTCGCCAGCTTCCTTCAGCACCTGGTAGGGGTTACTACACTCCACACCCTGGTCAGCTTTCCTGAGTCTGACCCTAGTCCCCTTGGAGACAACCACTCTCCACTCCTGCTCCTCCTTCGCAGGTGTCCTGCTAGGCAGGACACCTACCTGAAGGAGTTCAGTCCTGAGGGCTTCATTTTCCCCCTTTAGAGTGTCAAGCTCACTCCTCAACTGCCCCAGCTGCCTTAACAGAGTGGCCTGTAGGTCGTCTTTCCCCACACTACGCTCCTCTTCCCCCAAGACACAACGATCCAAGGCGGCCATTTTCCTTGGTCACTAACGGGAGCAATTGGGGGCACGACCTTCTCCAAGCTGGGTCAGGTAGCAACTGAGCATCCTCACCAACCAGCTCTCTCTACTCAACGCTTGTAACCATGCTGCCTTCCCAGCACCAAGCTGCATTGTACATCCAATACAATATGTATACAGAGAGCACATTGTGAGTTTCCTTTCTCCATCCCATCTTGAGTGTGAACCAAATAACCCACACTACTATAGCGTGCGGTCAACTTATATTTAGACTACATAAGAACATAAGAATGGAGGAAACTGCAGCGGGCCTATTGGCCCATACTGGGCAGTCCCGTTTACACCCAACCGATATTGCTCATATAAGCATCCAACCTATGTTTGAAGCTATTCAGCGTATTCGAGTTAATGATGATATTTGGTAACTTGTTCCATTCATCCACGACTCTGTTTCCAAACCAGTGTTTACCTATTTCACGCCTAAATCTAAATTTGTCTAATTTAAAACCATTGTTACGAGTTCGCTCCTGGTTGGATAGTTTGAGTACCTTTGTAATGTCCCCTTTGTTTAGCCCTGACTTCCACTTATACACCTCTATCAGGTCGCCCCTCGCTCTACGTCTCTCAAGGGAGTGCAAATTAAGATGCTTTAACCTGTCTCTATACTCAAGGTTCCTAATGCCCGGGATTAGTCTTGTCACCTAACTTAACCCGACCTAACCTTGTTGCGATAACGCCAGATTATTCAATCAAAATATAATATTGCAAGGGCGGATCCAGGAGGGACCTGGGGTCCGGACCCCCCTTTCATCTGAAAATTCCAATACCCTTCCTTTAATGCAGTCAGTTTTGTAAAGTAAAAAGTAATTACTATTGTCCTCAGAATATCTCCTAATGTCAAGTGCACATGGCTTCAAAATGTCTATGATATTAGTCAGATTTCATAACACAGCTGAGTGGGCTCGCTGTGCTTGTCATGTTCTCCCACCCACAACTTCTTGGAGCCCCTTTTGTTTTTGTTCCTGGGTCCGGCGGTCCGGCCCCGCAATTGCGCGATGTACAATATCACGCAAAGCGCTATAGGCTATACTCAGCGGCCGTTTGTCAAAACCACTGTAGTGGAATTCTCCCCTACAAACGCTGTTTGTCGTTTCCTAGCCGACCCCACCTATTCCCCAGTGTATGCCTCGTGACCTAGGTCAACCAGAGCCGCCATACACCACGGAGCGGGGGTCAACTACTAAGCCACGCCTACCCCCGCTATTTAAGACCTGACCTCGCGGTGATCTGCCTCTCGCTCTCTCTCTACCTACAGCCATAGCCAGCAACACCTCCTCCTACGCCGCTGCCCGGCGGGCCTCGCTCCTCCGCCTGTCTGGCGGTCCTCTCTCCCGCTGGCGAGCATGGCGACCCACAAGCTGTCCTCCTGTGAGCATCCTCACCAACCAGCTCTCTCTACATCACGCTTGTAACCACGCTGCCTTCCCAGCACCAAGCTGCATTGTACATTCAATACAACATGTATATAGAGAGCACATTGTGAGTTTCCTTTCTCCATCCCATCCTGAGTGTGAACCAAACAATCTCATACCCCACACCACCGTCGCGGCAGGATGAAAAAAAGGAGTAAGCCAACCTCCTATAATAAGAATCCTTGGTACTTGTCATTACATATTTGAATAAACGCGCCCTGCACAAGTTGCCTTATACTCCCCGGCTGTAATTTGCGGTAGTTCATGTCGGTGTGTACAAAACAGGAAGTATAATTTACACGTGACGACAACAAACATGAACCTTCACGTGAAGATGTTTTGGAAGAGCGAGGACTACGGCAGGTGATATTCTAAACAGAAATGAAGTGGCGTGATTGTTGGGAGGTTCTGGTTAACATGCATAATGCTGGCACTCAGTATTTGGCGGGAAATATTCCCAAGAGACGTGCACCCAACAGGTATGACATGGTGGATACCCTCGAATTCAAGTTTGTGGTCTCTTTAATAATTAAGTATCTGCACTTTATCTTATTCACTACTGTTCGACTCGTTAACCGCTTGAACAATCGGTCACATCTGTTACGCATTGTTGGCAATAAGCTTGGCATGTAACAGGCTTCAGCATGTGTAACCTGCGCCAGTGTTGAGTTAAGATCCTTGAATGAACTCACTCTCGAGGCAGTTACAACATTGTCTGGCAGATTGTTCCAAGAGTTCACAACTCTTAATCCATAAGAGGTAAATATTCGTCCGTTGGCTGTCCTCATGTTTTGAGATACAAAATTATGTTCATTGGTGTATCATGGTATGTTTTACTCGAATCTGACCTTCATTTCTGGTGCAAATTACCGGTTTTTGAAGAAAAACAATAATTTGTAACAGAAATAGCTAATTTGCACAAAAATGGCAATCAGGTTTGAGCAAAACCCACCATAAAACAAACCTAACCTAACCTGACCTAACCTAACCTAACCTAACCATTTTTTAAGCTTATCTGCTACTGTGGTGGAGGATACAGCTGGGCCATTTGGTATGCTTATGGTTACAGACAAAAGAATTTATGTATTTTCTTATTATAAACTTTCCACACGTAGGACACAGTCTTGGTAGGACACCGTGATCTTGTAATATTTGGATTGCTTCACCATTGTTCTGATAAACTCGTTGAATAACAGCTAGATAAGGGAGGGAGCACTTTTCGCACGCCATCACGAGCCTTCAAAATGGGTCCTTTATAATGATTGGCCAGCCAAGTCACATGACACGTTACTTGAAGATCATGGGTTATCATGTTGCAAAGAGCAGGAGGAGGGGTGGAGAAAAGTGACTGGCAACATGGCGGATACAGAAATTTATGCCTAGAAATTTGTGAGATACTCTTAATATTGATTTGCACCAGAAATAATATGAAGTCCGATGTTTGTTTTTTATAGTCTTTGTTTCTGTAATGTTCAAAATTGGAAACCTGCGGACAGCCACTGGCCGAATATTAACCCCCCAAAGCTCAATGTTTGCCCTGACAGTTCTCTGAACTGTAGCTTCATCAAGCAAAAGTTGTGAAGCCTAGTGGGCCAGGTATGTCCGGACAAAACCCGTTGAAATTGTCGTTTCAGTTATGTACCTATAGGTCAGAATCGTTCAAAAAACATTAAAAAAATCATCGTAAAAAAAATTTCAACCTAACCTAACTAACCAAATGTAACCTAAACTTAAAATCCTAAAATTCACTGCATGACCGAAACAATAATACCCAGAAGCCCTCAAGGACAAAAGCCCCTTGGACAAAACCTCCACAGTGAAAGTGCAAAGTAGGACAAAAAAAACTAAAAACTAATTTAAAGTGCAAAATAGGTTTGGTTAGATTAGGTTGGTTAGGTATTGCAGCTTTTGATATAATAAATGTAATATTTTACATGTTACAGAAGTGTTCATGGTTAATATTTAATAGTTGCCAAATCTACTTATATATTGAGTCTTCTATAGGGAGAAAGAAAAAATGATAAAAATTTATTCTACCTGTATAGCATTTCCATCGGAAATTAAAGTTTTTGAGTACAGTATTTTAAATGATAAAATTACCAACAATATTAGTTGTTTAAGTGGGCAGAGCTTTGAGGTACTGTAGAGGGAAAATGTGAGGTTTGGTTTCACAGGTTCCTCTGGGTTCTTTTTTCTTGTTCAGTTAGGTTAGGTTTACAAACTGAGGGAGTCCAAGGGGCTCTGCCCTCCTGGATAGGTTAGGTTTGGTTAGGCATGTACTGTATACTGATACTATATTTGAGAGTTGTTAGGGTATTATTTTCTTGTAGCTCCGTTCATTCCTACCACTAATCTATTATCATATTCAAACAAGACGTCTAGTTATAATATAATTTTCATCTATTACATTACCGGTGGAAATGTATAATAACAGAGATAGCTTTTCCAAAAAAATTTCTATTTTCTTCCATTAACATAGCGCCATTATCGTCTGCCTCTCACCTAACACTGAGTGTGTCTCGTGTCTCCTTCATAAATCATGACGTGCATGCGTACCCGTACACGTCACGCAGCCAATCAAAAGCGTTTTTGCTAATTCAGAGTGTATTTGGCCCAATCAAAATTGAGTTTTATTTTGGGTCTCTCATATTTTGAAATTCAAGCTCAGTTCCAACCATGGAAGTCTGCGATGGGTGTCACAAAGTATATGGAGTTCATTGCGAGTTTTTGGAAAAAAAATAACGTAGAAACTATAGCATTTTTTCGATCGCATGGTGTTCTTCCAACCTCAGTAAAGTGTACTAAGAGCAAGACTGAATGTAAATATCGTAGAGACCAACATATGTGGCGTTGGGTAAAAATCCCAGAATCCAACGACGAACAAGAACCAGGCCAATAAGGTAAAAAATAGGTGATTCCATCATATGGTGAGAGTCAGTTAAGTTAGGTCAGGTTAGGTTTGGTTTGGTTATTGTTTTTCTAGTGTTTTATTGTGTATATGTTTGTCGCTTAGGCCCTTTTTTCTTGGAAAACGTCAAACGGAAAAAAATCGCTAAGAAAACCCGGCTAATTTCCGCCAAAAAGGAAGGTCATATTCGGTCTCAGCACACACAAATACACTAAAAAAATATATTTTTAACTTGCTACAAGTGAACAGAGCTACAAGAAAAATTTACCGTTGTTAGGTTAGGTTCATGGTGATTGCTTTGTTTGGCAAAAATTTTATTTCCTTCAACATTTTTGGGAAGTTATTGATAAACTGAAGAACGTTTCTTTTCTTGAAAAGCTTCGTAACTCAGCTCCTTCATCCAGGCACCTGTTCTTGAATATTACATTCATTAAAGCTTCCTGTAATAGTTGGGCTTTATTTTGCATGTTCTTACCCTACACTTTTCCTCTACTTCAAAGCCATGCCCACTTTGTGTAATCAAAATTTAATTTTTTAGTGAAAAAAGATCTTTTTTTTTTTTTTTTTTTTTTTTTTTTTTTTTTTTTTTTTTTTTTGCGAGAACACTGTATCATAAAGTGCCCTACAGTAGAGGGGGTTCCCGGCTTATGAACGGATTCCGTTCCTGAGGACGATCTTAAGTCGGATTTGTACATAAGTCGGAAGACATGCTATGTGCATACTGTACTTACAGAACAATGTCTAAAATCCCATTATATCATAGCCTAAGTCCCTATATACTGTACATCTAAAATTAATTAATTTAAGACAAAAGAAGAAATAGAATGAAAATACTACAGTAAATGAAAGTAAAAAATAAGTCATCTGGTAAATAAAATACGTACTATAAATTTCAAGTTTAACCCTGTTCGTGTCGGCGGGTGTTTGTAAGTCGAGGACCCCTTGTATTCTTATTTTGGCAATACTCCAGTAACACATCAACAGTGTCCAGGAAAGTGTTTTTAACAGAATACTGTACTGTATAGGAGTTGTTATTACGGTTGTTATGGGGGCTTGTTAACAGAGTCAGAGAGAACATGATAGTCATGTCTTATCCTGAGTGATGTTATAGGCCTGAATAGTGTGCACTGGTCTACCTGAGGCTGTGGACAGACCTTGGGGTGGATAAATGAAATTAAAATCCAGGTCACCGGAAAAATGCAAAACTTTCAAGGATTTCAAAAGATAAATGTTTTGAAAACTGAAGTTGTCAATCCTAAGAAATGAGGATGTTACATTAATTGATCTGTTGATGGTAAAAAACATTATTTCTAGAGTTACTCACTGTTTACATCACAGGTTGACTTGGAAAAATCTGACATTGGTATTTCATGCTTCATATTACCTATACTGAACCCCTCAACAGCAAATTGCCAGAAACTTTACATCAATTTTAATATTAAAAAAAAAAGTGAAAAAATATGGTGGTAATTTTGACAGTGGCCATGCAACTTGCCGTGCAACCATCCAACCAATCAGCTCATCCAAACTAGGGACTGATAAAACTGGGTTGTGCTTAATAGCTACATTTTTCAGTGTATGGTTACAGTTTTAAAAAGTCGTGTAAGGTACAATAAATAATAATGGTTGCCCCCTGTGTATGAGGATGGCTGGCCCAAGCCCAACCTAGGCTTGAATTTGTTTAAAGTGTAGAATCTGTCACCAACACAACAACCACACCCTGAGTTAATGAGCTGCATGACCCAGTGTCAAGGAATAGTCCAAGAAGACCAGACAACTCACCAACTGCACTGGCTAACCATCACCCCGGAACACAATCCGCAAATCGATTAACATCCAGGTCCCCAATTACTGCTGGCTAGACAGAGACAAATGGCATAAAGAAACCTGCCCATGGTTTCACACTACCCTGGGGTCGAAGCCGAGTCTGCTCACTTGCGAGGATGCTGACCATTACACCACTGGTCGCCACAGTGTAAGGTATAAAGGTATGGTAATTAACATCCCTGGTATTTTTTTTTCATTTAATTTAGTTTTTCTCTATTTCAGAATGTGTTCTAAAGTGTTGACTGAATCGACAATTAAAGTTGCTGTTACAGAAGACTCCTCAATGGAGTTCCTTGAGGGTTGCAGCCTTGATGAATCCACCACAAGAAAGTTGCTTGTGGACTCTCACTTATCACCACCAAAGAGAAACTTTGACAGTCGTTCAATAATGAGCTCCTCAAAAACAGGGATGTCACCTTTACCAGCATCCTTGATTCTACAAAAAAGCTTTGGCTTCATTGCATCTGAGGTATGTAAAGTATTTCTGTTAGGATAAAAAAAATAATGCTGCAGAGGGGCAGTACTGTACTTACTTAGTTAAGTTTCACCCCCCCAGGCCCCGTTGTGGGTCATTTGACCTGTGACCCGGGTGGGCTAATTCCCGTAAAAAAGATAAAAATAAATAAAAGCTTGGAGTTGTTATTGATAAAGGGTTTGTACCTATACTTTAAGCAAAAGTAGTGGTACTGTACTGTATCGCCAGTGAGTGGACTAGGGGCTTTACTATATACAGGTATCCCTCACTTTATGAATGTTCGAAATATGAAAATTCACTTGTACGAATTTCCTAATTTAAAACTTCTTCATATTTAATGAAAGTTACCCTTGCTTATAAAAGTTTTAGTCCCAGCAAAAATTTAATTCATGCACCCCTGAGATTCAGCTGAGGCAGCCATCTTGGAGAGATGCACAGAAATGTATTCTCACTCACTGATCAAACCCCCCCGCTCCTTCTCTCCTGCATCCCCACACAGCTCGCATCTTTCGTTTTGCTATTTGTATGTGGGAAATGCATATTTTTATCTGTGTTCCATCCTCATTATTCTGTTCGCATCCAAATGTTCTGGTGATTCTTTGGCTACAGAAAATTAGTATGGCTATGACTCTTGAGACGAAGTTGGAGGTAATAAAGCTTCATGAACATAATGAGGACCCTACAAAGATCAGGAAAGATCTTGGTCCATCTCCAAATCATGGATAACTGCATCCTCAATTTCTCGTTCCACTCCCTCCACCAGCGGATTTACTTCCGCTCCTTCCGTCTCTGATGTGACTGTGGTGTCCTTAGCAAACAGCAGTGATTAGGTGGACTGCCCTCCTCATCTCATTGAGTAAGGTGCTTATTCAGTCCATCCCTCCTCACCCCTTCTGATGAACCCTGACTGCCCTCCCTTAAGGTAATGTAGCAGAGTTAAATTAAATTGTATTTTATTTTATCCTTAATTTGTTAGGTAGTAAATTACAATTGTTGTGTAGCATTTTTTCATTAGTTAGGTAGGTTTTTTTTGTTTGTGAACGAATTTCATGTTTTGGGGGTTTTCTTGTCATTGGGGAGCCGAACCTTATTTTTCCCGTGTGCTATATTATTCAAGATACGAAAATTCACATAGCGAATTGTTTAAAGAACCTAATCTATTTGTTAAGTGAGGGATACCTGTTTATAATTGATAAAAAAAAGGGTTTTGAAATGATGAGTTTTAGTAGTGTTGAAGTGAGAAAAAGTGTCGTCTTAAAGGAATTTTTTTGGTGTATGTTTTGGGAATGTGGTCTCATGCCCTGTACTGTGCCTATATCATTGTATTAAACACATAATACATTAATGCTTGCTTGTTAATCATCATACTCTTCTCTCTTTCCCTCCAACATATATCTCTCACTTTTTACATGATTTTCAATGGCTTTTTTGGATTCATTTAATACAAATTCAAACAGCACCGTAGTTTAAGGAACTTATATCATGTTAGCGGGTAATACTTGTACAGTAGTTTGTATTGTAGATGGTAGGCAGGACCCTTCTTTATCCCTTGCATCATTAATAAGGTCTTAATTAATTATTTACTTATACTTCCTGACATTATTATTAATATACAGTACTTGTTAACCTATTACATAATTTACATCAACTCAGGGTAGTTATGGGGGTAAGGTAAAAAAAAATTTGGAGTCGGTTATTGAACAGGTCTGGTTAACGTTGAAGCCTACGTAGAACTAGGAAGTGATGCCACTGCCTCCCAAATTGAAACATTCACAGTATACCTGTATATAATAATTTTAATTTTCAAACCATAAAATAATTGTGGAAGACAGAAAAAATATGTACTATATGAGCAAAATTCATTAAATGGGGTGTTGTGATACAGCAGTAACATGTACCTCTCACAACTGGGTTCTGGGTTTAAGAAGTAATTAAATTTCTGAGAAATATGAGCACAGACTCGGAGTACCAAGTAAATAGACATATACAGTACTGTATGTGTGATAGAAAAGGCAGAGGGATTATGTGCAGTAGGGAGTGACAGTTTTGCAAAAGTTTTCAAAATCTAATTGCTTGGGTTGGATTATTTGTCTATCGGCCACGCTAATTCCGAATATGTTTGAGTTTTTTACATCATTGCATTAGAAGGTTTGTGGATACTTTTGGGTTTGGCATGAAAAATGCGAAAAAACTGTAAATAATAAAGGGACTGGCAATGTGGCACAACCTGTTAAAATCAAGTTATTGAATTGGATTATTCGACTACTGTGTACACTGGTTCATAATATGCTATTGTTTTACAACTCAATGCGCTACAAATTATGCCGATATTATTGCTGCAAGTCACCACATACGTATATTTCGAAAACCAGGGCCCAATATTACCAACGGCGTGGATAGATTCCGTGGAATGAATTCAGGACATTCCCGCTCATGGAACATTACCAAACTCCGTATATGTGCCAATGGCAGGCCAATGGCAATATTTACAGAGTTTGTTGAGGCTCCCTGGACGGGAATGCCCTGAATTTATTCCACGGAATCTATTCACGCCGTTGGTAATATTCGTCCCAGGACTGATCAACGAATTCAGCCCAAGTAGCTTGACTTGGACAGTTAAGGACAAAATCTCAGTCCGTACTTTTGAATAAAATATTGTTCAATAGGTGGTGATATTGAAGTGCTGAAAGTTGTTTTTTCTGTGTTGTTTTGCAGTTAGTTCAAAGGGCCGCCACCAAGATGGGTCGTCCTAAGATTAGCAACACTCAGCTGCGCCAGGGTAACGATAAGGTGTTCGGGGTTCGGATGCCTCTGCCATCTAACAAGTTGCATCTGAACAAGGAAGTTGGAAGTGCCCTGGCTTATGAAGCAGAAAACGAGAGGTTAAGGAGAAGAACAAATGCTTTTGATTATATGGATGCCACCAACAAGGTGACTGAGAAGATACTGGATGTGTATAGGAAGGCCACTGTCCCCACTATCTCTGAAATCAGGGTGAAAATGAGAGTCCACGACCTGTGGAGGATGCGGAGGGAGACGATGATGATGAAGGGAAATGGACAGAAACAGAAAAGGAAGAAAACGAGGAACGGGAAGCTGAAGATGAGGTTCGAGGCTCATCTTCAGCTTCCCGTTCTTCGATTTCTTCCTTTTCTGTTTCTGTCCATTTCCCTTCATCATCATCGTCTCCCTCCGCATCCTCCACAGGTCGTGGACTCTCATTTTCACCCTGATTTCAGAGATAGTGGGGACAGTGGCCTTCCTATACACATCCAGTACCTTCTCAGTCACCTTGTTGGTGGCATCCATATAATCAAAAGCATTTGTTCTTCTCCTTAACCTCTCGTTTTCTGCTTCATAAGCCAGGGCACTTCCAACTTCCTTGTTCAGAGGCAACTTGTTAGATGGCAGAGGCATCCGAACCCCGAACACCTTATCGTTGCCCTGGCGCAGCTGAGTGTTGCTAATCTTAGGACGACCCATCTTGGTGGCGGCCCTTTGAACTAACTGCAAAACAACACAGAAAAAACAACTTTCAGCACTTCAATATCACCACCTATTGAACAATATTTTATTCAAAAGTACGGACTGAGATTTTGTCCTTAACTGTCCAAGTCAAGCTACTTGGGCTGAATTCGTTGATCAGTCCTGGGACGAATATTACCAACGGCATGAATAGATTCCGTGGAATAAATTCAGGGCATTCCCGTCCAGGGAGCCTCAACAAACTCTGTAAATATTGCCATTGGCCTGCCATTGGCACATGTACGGAGTTTGGTAATGTTCCATGAGCGGGAATGTCCTGAATTCATTCCACGGAATCTATCCACGCCGTTGGTAATATTGGGCCCTGGTTTTCGAAATATACGTATGTGGTGACTTGCAGCAAAAATATCGGCATAATTTGTAGCGCATTGAGTTGTAAAACAATAGCATATTATGAACCAGTGTACACAGTAGTCGAATAATCCAATTCAATAACTTGATTTTAACAGGTTGTGCCACATTGCCAGTCCCTTTATTATTTACAGTTTTTAAGCGTTTTTCATGCCAAACCCAAAAGTATCCACAAACCTTCTAATGCAATGATGTAAAAAACTCAAACATATTCGGAATTAGCGTGGCCGATAGACAAATAATCCAACCCGAGCAATTAGATTTTGAAAACTTTTGCAAAACTGTCACTCCCTAATGTGCAGTGTTAACAGAATATACTCTATATAAAAAGAGACACGTCATATTTGATTTATAAGTAGTGTGCAAGCATTTACATTTATTTTCATGCTTTCACATTTTCACAGTAACCATATACAAATACGATACAATGCAGTATTGTCTTTTTATTCACTAGATGCCATCAGAGATGAAGATGAGATCCCGGCCTTTCACAGTGTCCATAGAGGGTAACATTGGCAGTGGTAAATCTACCTTCTTGCAGTACTTTTCTGCCACGCCAGGAGTGGCCACACACCAGGTATGTTAGAAACTTACTTTCAATCTGTGAATTATTGTACAGTACCTTCTTTTTTTACCAGTCTTGCACTACTCATTCTCTCAATACTGTACCTGTATATCCTATACAGTAAGGGCACATTAGGAAAGCCAAAAATGAAAGTGAATAGAAAAATACAAAATTTTCATTGTACATACCACCCATGAATGCTGGTGGGTCTTAGAAGTGAAATACCCTGTAGTATGTTTGACAAGTGATGTCACGGTGTAGCAGCCACACTTCTCTCAAGTCAAGTTACAAAGTACTGTATATACCAATCTGCATCTGCTCATCAGATGGGCTCTATTGTAAGTGATGACCTACTCCACCCTTCATTTGCTTTGGATTCATACCAAGCTTTTCTTAGGATACAAGTATTTGTAATGCAGGAAAATACCCTTTAATTAAAATTTCTCATTTGAAAATTTTCAGTCACCATACATTACAGTAAGTAATGTGTCATGTTTTGTTTTTTTACCACGATCTCTGACATCTGTGGTATCGCAAATGGTGTACATATCAGGCTTGGAAAATATAATTTGAATTGATTCATTGTTTTATATAGATATTTTGAACTTGGAGACTATGGAAGTAGACAGTTTACTGTATACGTAGTTATATACTGTACTACAGTAAGTCCCCAAGTTACGTACATAATGGGGACCAAAAGGTTGTACTTAACTCGAAATGTACTTAACTCGAAAATCCCCCAACCCTATAAGGTTATCTGGAAAATCCTGTGCTGTTTTCCAATCAGCACTCGCCGCCTCACCAGTCACTCGAACATTATGCAGCTTATTTCGCACCTTGAATCGGTTAAACCACCCATTGCTAGCATTGAATGTCACAGTATCATCAGGGTGATCTTTCTTTAGATCGTTGAAAAGACTTAGGGCTTTCTCCTGAATCATACTGAGACACCACAACAGGGGTCAAAACCTTACCAGGTACCGGCGCGCCACAGGACGTGAGTTCCGACCGGCAAAAGTAGCCGATGCGTTGTTCCGACCGGCAAAAGTCGCCGATGCGTTAATTTCATGTTTATGCATTTCTGTAGAGATGTTGTATTAAACATACTACAAATTGTACTATTGACTCAAACTTTTAATATCCTTGTGTTTTAACTGAATGTTTTCTCGAAGTCTACTTTTAAATTTACTCCATGGATAAAACGAAAAGATGAACGAAATAACCATCGCTGTGCGCGAGACCTGGAGTAAACAAACGTCCTGTACAGCGCCGTCCTCTCTGGGACCGGCGCGCCAGAGGACGGTAAGCTTTTGAACACTACTCCTCCCACTGGCTTCACCACTCTTACGCTTTACACCAGTCATTGCACACAGAGTAAAGTGTACAAAATAGGGCAGAAATTCACAGGAGAAGTACTGTATGCACAATGACCACACTTGTTGTTTTGGTGCGTCTAGCGTGTCGTCTGCATGGTCAGTGATAGTGGCGGCGCGGTGCGGCTGGCTCGCCCGCCAAATTTAAAAATTGCTCGCCCTTTTAAGACAATATTTTTGCAATTAAAGACTTCAGAAACGATGTACGTATCGGCCGTTTGTACGTAATTCGGATGTACGTAATTCGGGGACGAACTGTACTTAATTTAAGATAGTTCTGCTTTATGTGGTAGGTAATCATAAAATAGTTTTTCAGATGTTGTGAACAATTTGTATAAGGAAACTTGTTCATTTGAGAAATTCTCAATTGAATTTAGACAAAACAAAATGCTTGGGTGCCTATTGAGTCTAAGCAAAATTAGTAGTACCCTGTACTGTCGTGGACAAAAGTTCGCTCCTTCCCAAACTGAAGCAGTATCGACCCGCACAGCACACCCGCACCAGATAACAATCAGGGTAAGTCAGTTCGGAGACTCATTCCCGTGTCTCAGTTTCACTACAGGGAGCGAACTTTTGTCCACGATAGTACAGTACAGTACAATACATAATATATTTCAGGAACCTATTGACTTGTGGACCAATCTTGGGGGTCATAATCTACTTGGGAAGCTGTATGAAGACCCAGAACGGTGGAGCTTCCTATTCCAGTCATATGTTCAACTAACGCGCCTCAACATTCATCTCCAGCAGAGCAGCAGCCCCGTTAAGCTTATAGAAAGATCACTTCAGAATAATAGGTGACATGCTTAGTTTTCAGTTATGAGTGTCAGAACATCACGCCAATCCCTTACAAAAAAAGGCAACTTAGAAGGAAGGGGGCTGGATTTTGATGTGAATGGTGTTTACTATTACTTAGAGCCCTTCAGTATCATGCGCAGTATATCTTGTTGTGCTGTGACTGAAAATTACTATTACCTTTGATAAGGTTACGACTTAACCCTTATACTGTAGCATCCCTCACATGAAGCCATTTATATAACCGTGACATCCCACACACGAGGCCACTAATACAACTGTGATATCCTTCTCATGAGGCCATTTATGCAACTGACATCCCTTATATGAGGCCACTTATACAACTGATGTTCTTCTTATGAGGCCACTTATACAATTGATGTCCTTCACTTGAGGCCACTTATACAACTGATGTTCTTCATATGAGACCTCAGGCCACCCATACAACTGTGCAGTGCTTGGCTTTGAGCTTAAATTCCATAAATCAGTCAGTTATACGACTGTGATGTACACTCGCACCATAAAGTATCGGTGCAGGGTGAGATCGACGAGTTCCGAAACGATACGTATACACTGTGATATGTCGGGAAGGTTGGTAAGTGTATCCTCATTCTTCCCCCCCCCCTCCCCCCCCCCTCCACTAGGTGTTGCCATATGGCTGACAATCAGGGCTGCCAACATACAGCTGGAACAACTCGCCTTTCCCAATACCTATCATCACTGGTCTCAAATTGTTCACACTACAGTATGCACCGATACTTTTTGTTGCGAGTGTACATCATATGCGAACAACTGTTTTTTTTTAAATTGTGCACTAATGTTACCATTCATAAAGCACCTCACATATCCCAGTAGACCTCAAACGACCCACATCTCAATAGGGCTCTTACTTATCTTTTTCATCATGGAAGACGCATGTTCATTGCCTTTAGTGACAGTGCCCCCACCACCCCACCCCCAGCTCCTCTTTCCTCACCCTCCCTCCTTCCCCTTAGTACCTCGGCCTCCACACACAGAAACATTCCACAATGGGTGAAGAATTGTCAATAAATGAGTTCTCGAATATTTTAATTTTTATTCTTCTGCATGCATGTCGTTAATTATACGTGAATACCATTTATATATCTTGTTTTTAAGAATCTTGATTTTTATTGCACATACAGCAGTAAGCCAGTTTTTCAATAGCTGCAGATTAGGGATTAATTAATTGTGATGTAGAAACTTGCATGCTCTTTTTAAGTTATGCTGGGGATGTATGTAATAGATTGGAGTAATAGATACAGATAGCACTGTGACCACCCTATGAAGGTGTCTTTTTATAGGACTAATAATTTAGAGTATGTACAGCATACACCAATGGTCCCCAACCTTTTGTAGGTTCTGGGCCACATTTATCGTTGTAAATATAGTGGAGGGCGCCAAAACTTAGGATCTACATTCAGGAAAACAATCATATACGTGTATACTGTACATTTATTTGCAGTTTTACTCGTCCAACTGTTACCAGTTGCATACCTTTTCCATTTACTTTTGGGCAGGATGTGTGTATTTATCCCAGTGAGAAGGCTGGCTCTATCTCTGGGCCCAGTCTGGGTTTAATACACACGTCCTGTAAATGACATTTGTATCAAGTTATTACATATTGTCATTATTTTCACTCTTACAAAGAATCCCAAATAATTCACAATTTTCTCATAAACCCTTGCGGGCTCCATAATACAGTATGGTTCCACTGTTGCCAGAACTACAGGTTGGGGACCACTGGTATACAGTATGTCTTTCATAGTAAATGAATATTGCATTATAGATTTAAAATTCATTGCACCACATAAAAGTAATGTGATTTTAGAGCCAAGTGAATGTTATTGACCAGAGTGAACTGTGAATTCACTAATGTTTGATAAACTTTATAGGTACTGTTTTTTAGAGAGTGGTCATGACTGTGGCCATCTGAAAGAACCAGAATACAGTGTTCTTTGTGAATACTATGACCTCCTTGAATCTAAACTGGACATTGGAATTGATCTTATTGGTAGGTAACATACTGGGTGTGTGAAATTCAGTTTATTATCATTATTATAGTTATCAAGTTGGCCATCTCTCATTGAGTTTTGTTGTATGTACACTCTCAACAAAACTGCTCAAACACCTGGGCATGATGAATGTGAGAATGAGCAGAATAGGGCTTGTCATCTTGGAATGGTTTCAGATTCTTTGTTCATTTTTCAGATTACACCGTGCTTATAGCGTTCGTGAAGTTTTGGTGAGAGTGTACTCCAGGCATCTTAAGTCACTGATGATACTTACCGTATATACCCGTGTATAGCACGAGTTCTTAAGACCAAATTTTTTGGCAAAAAGTTGGGGGTCGACCTCTATACGGGTAATAGTTTCGTTAGGTTGAAAAATATTTTCCAGTAACTACCAGTACACAATGGAAACGACGCACCAACGCACCGCCCGCTGTGAGTGTCGGTACAGTTGCCAGGGCAGATCTCTTGCGTCATCATAGCAAGCCCAAAGTAGCCAAATGCATGGTATGGTATGCACAGGAGTATGTAAAACATAAAGTATTCTTTTTTAAAATTATATATAAAGATACATAAATTTTTGTTAATTAAATTTGAAACATCAATCTTTGTTAAATAAATTTGAAACAAAAGAAAAATACGATACCTTATTTATAAATATTTTCATTAAAATATTACATCACAAGTATATTTTACCTTAACTGTGTCTGAATGAATATATTCTCAGAAATAAATATGGAAATGTAATATTTTTGCTGAAATGACGTACTTATTACAGTGGAAAGTGGGATAAAATTTTGACGAAAACAATGACTTTCACTTTCTTTCGTCGTTCAAAAGATTTTACCGTAATCGCTTTTCGAATGGTTTTCAGTTAAAAAACTGTTGAATTACAATAATATTCTATCCTAATTGACTTGAATAAATACTACGATACCATATTTCTGAATATTTTCATTAAAATCCATCAAAATCATTTTCCTTGTCATCATCTGCAGCACCAAACAGCTCCTCCCAGTCCTCTCCTTAAACAGCATTGTCATATGGATCAACACCATCATCAGCCATAGGATCATCAATATCTTCATCCTCATTCACGCTCTCATTAGCCTCATAATCCCACAACAAGTCGTCTTCTGTTCCATCAAGAGCATTCGAAATTCCACATTTCTTAAAAGATTTCACCACAATTTCTGGTCTGATTGCATCCCAGGCCTCTACAATCCATTCACATAATGTAGCTAGTGATGGAGCTTGGATGTTGCCTCCCTTTGTGTATGTCTTATCGCCTTCTATCATCCAGTTGTTCCACTTCACTCTTACCGCATCTTTAAATGGTTTGTTTATGGAAACATCCAGTGGTTGGACAAGACTTGTTAATCCACCAGGAATCACAGCTGTATCAGTGTTTTCCTTCCTAATCCAGCAGTAACACTGTCAACAAGATGTGACCGAAACATATCCCACACAAGAAGACTTTTTTCTTTGTGCAGTCCCCCTGGTCTAAAGTTCCAGACTTTTTTAAGCCATATTTGTATGCCACCTTCATCCATCCATCCTTTCTCGTGCACATGGATGATTAAAAAAATGCTGTCTGACTTGCAACACTGTTGGTAGGGTCAGGTGGTTCTAACGGCACCTGCCAGGACCCGGTAATCAAATTTATAACAGTGTCTAACCTCAATTACTGTAGTTTATCTGATGTAGGCAATATGAAGTAAAAAATACCAGTTAAAGTGAGAAATTGGAAGAGAATAAAAAAGAAAGATGTCGTTGGGCTATTTTTGGTAGGGCTGAGGGAGAGAGTACCAGCTGTTTGGTCTTTTTTGGCGGGAGAGTCACGCAAATAACTGTAGTACTGTTATTTGTTTGGTGTCTTCTGTATTTTTAAAAATGAATACTTGTAAATTAAAAGTACCGTAACATTGTATTATATACAAACTTGTCATATTTCTGGAAAATAAGAAGCAAGAAAATAAGAATATACCGGTAAACACAATTTCAACGTACTCTAAAATTAAAAGCTGCTTAAGAAGGGCCGATGCAAACACAAAGCCTCCGCGACCAGGGCTCTGCCGTATCAGCTAGACAGTACACGTGTTTTTCGAATCGTTTTCAGTTAAATAACTGTTACATCACAAGTGAATTAGGATAGAATATTATTGAATACAACAGTTTTTAACTGAAAACCATTCGAAAAGCGATTACGGTAACATCTTTTCAACAAAAGAAAGCGAAAGTCATTGTTTTTGTCACGATTTTATCCCACTTTCCACTATAATACGTACGTCATTTCAGCAAAAATATTACATTTCCATATTCTCAGAAATAAATAGTAGTTTTGCTGAAACATGATGTATTTCAATGTAAATTAGGATAAACTACATGACGAAAACAAAAGACTTTACCAAACCTTCCGATGTTCAAGATATGTTACTCGTTTTTTTAATAGTTTTCGGTTAAAATACTGTTATATTAGAGATATTCTATTCATACTGTGGTTGATATAATACATTCACGGAAATGTAATATTTTTTGCTGAAATGACGTACGTATCACAGTGGAAAGTGGGATAAAATTGTGACGAAAACAATGACTTTTGCTTTCTTTCGTTCAAAACATGTTACCGTAATCGCTTTTCGAATGGTTTTCAGTTAAATAACTATTGTATTACAATAATATTCCCTCCTAATTGACCTGAATAAATACTTGAATGGATATATACAATATTTTTGTTGAAACTACCCACATTTCAGTGTAAAGTGTCGAAATAATAAATGGTAAACAAGTTTATAGGACATAGTGTTTTTCTGAAGGCTTTGTTGTTCCTTTACCCTCAAAAACTTGGGTCGACCTATAAACGAGGAATATCATAAATTAACTATTTCTTGGTCAAAAAATCGGGGTTGACCTATATACGAAGGGGGGTTATAGACGAGTATATACGGTATGTGTATGTTGGACAATGGCTATATGCCTGTATTCATTGGTATAACAGTTAATTATTCAATAAAGGTGTTCTCTTCATGTCTGATGGTTGGCAACTACGGCACTCCACTCCAAATGTCTTTTTGCATCATAACCAAACTTCTTAGAATTTACATCTTTACAGAGACCCTCATTTTAAATTAATTCACCCATCCCAGGCCCTCTTAGCTTCAATTTTATCTTTTAAAATCTCATACCATTATTTGCTCATCCCTAATTATATGGTTGAAGTATCCCACATATCTTATTCTATCAATTTTTCTCTTGTTAGAAGCTGATTTACTGCACAAACCTTATTATTCATTATTTTGTTCATAACTTAGTTACCTCTACATCTGTCTCCAAAAGTGGCTGGTTAATTTGTTTTCCTTTTTGTGTCTTATCTGCTCTGTATACTGTGCCGTCATTTATATTATTTCTGCTTGTCAAAGATTAGATAGGTTTACAATGTGACTCTAAAATTTAAATAGTGGATATTTCTCCCAAATACAAAGCAAGGATATTTTGACTAGAGTGATCTCAGGGTCCACACTGGTAGCAAATTAATCCTGACCAGAGTGTGTGACTGGGAAAGTATCCTTCCTTTGGCCAAGGTTCTTTACTTCACCTTAGTATAAAGACATAAAGGTTGCTTTTAGCAAAAACAAACTCTCAGAAGCTCTCTTCTTTTTGTTGTCATTCATTTCCTCTTCTGTGATATCCCTATAAACCACTTGGTATCATGCTGTCATATCATTGACAGTATTTCCTTCACTCCATCCTTGCTTCCAGTTCATCTTCTCCTCTCTTACCATCTACATTTGAATCACACTTGATACTTTATCAATAGCACCTCAGCAATTCCTGATCAGCTCTCTGTCCAAATTTCTGTTATTTTCAGACTGATACAGGTTGTACCTTTAGTCCGGCAACCTCGGGACCTGACCGGTGCCGAACCATGGAAATTTCCGGACCATGGAAATTCACCCTTTACCTGGATAGATAGTGACTTGGCTTGGAAGCACTAGCACCACTTTCTCTGCTTCATGGTCTCTTTGAAGACATATTGAAGGGTTAAATGTCGTACAGTAGCTTCTCAAATTTTGCGAGTTTTTAATTCGACATTTTCTATTTGAACACAAAAAAAACAACACATTTAAAAATTTTGACGGCGGAAACTCGAATTTCGACGGGTTTGAACGGCCCACCAACGTTCAGACGACGTGCACAATCGTGTAAACAGCGTCATTTCTCTTATGTACAAAAGATTCATTGTTCTTTATTACTGAAAGTCTTTTTGATTGAATTAATGTTTGTGTGTGCAAAATGAGCAATACAATTCATTAATAATACGTAGAATATTAAAACACGAGGAAATGAGACAGCATTGTTTTCGTTGATTACACAATCAGTGACTGACTGGTTCTACATATAAAACTGAAGAAAATAAGACCTTGTCTGTAGCTGTCGTAAAATTTATATGGTTGTTTTAAGTAATGTTATTTAATGTTAATAAATGGAACAATAGAAGTAGCTAATGATAATGGTAAAGAAAAAAAGAGAGATCGCGTATGTAAGTTCGCACACATGAAAACATATCGTCATTACTTTACATAAGAATATGAAAGCAACACTTATTTACTGTTCATATATATTTTACTTAATGTTTCTGAATTTGTTTTTATTGAATTAATGTTTGTGTGTGCAAAATTAACAATACAATTTATTAATAATACGTGGAATATTAAAACACACGAGGAGACGAGATGGCTGCTGGCATTGTTTATGTTAAAGCTTACAAAACCAGTGACTGATTGGTTCTACATGTAAAACTGAAGAAAATAAGACCCTGGTTGTAGCTGTAGTAAAATTAATGTAAAAAAATTAATATTGTTTGAAGTACCTGTAATGTTATTTAATGTTAATAAATGGAACAATATAAGTAGCTAACCTTTGATGGTAAAAACAAGTGAGTGCGCGTATGTAAGTGCGCACATGTGAAAACATATCGTCATTACTCTACATAAGAATATGAAAGCTTCACTTATTTACTGCTCATATATATTGAAGGGTTAAATGTTGTACTCTGTATAGACAAGCAGAGAGAGAGAGAGCAGCCGAACTGCCGGATGTAAACAAACCTTAATTTCTCGCGGCTTTGTTGTTGTTGTTTTTTTACGGGGAATAGCCCACCCGGGCATTAGGTCACTGACCCACATTGGGGCCTGAGGGGCAAAAATTTAATACTCCTGTAATAATAATAATAATTCAGATAAGTAAAAAAAGAAAAAAAAAAGCTGCCTATCTACCTATTGGACAAACTAAAATCGTTCCGGACCACGGGAGTTTCTGGACCACAGAATGCTGGACTAGAGAGGTACAACCTGTATCTACATTTCTTATTCATTGCATCCTATTTATCCCATATTTTGCTCTCATTTCTATTGATTCAAATGTGATACCTCTTCTTTCACCCAGAGTCCCAGTTTCACCTTCATATAGCATGGACTCAGAATATGAAAGAAAGAGGCAAATAAGAAGCAAAATTATTATTATTATTTTTTTTTTTCAATTTAAATTTATTTATTTATTCCTTGCAGTATACTTGAGAACTACACCCGAAGTGGTCCACAGTAGGATGATGAAAAGAGGTCGATCCGAGGAGGCTGACGTTCCTCTCAAATATTTAAAAGTGGTTAGTGTCCCTTACCCTCACCTCCAGTTAAATTTGCAGATTTTCTATAGGGGTTGTACGAGACCATTGTCTTTCATTTTCTACACTTGCCTTGTAAGACTCCTTATTGTTTACCCCTCCTTTGAGATTTCTGTACTCCTTAACCATACAACTGGGAAAGGAGTGTTGATAGTAGATAAATGATTACCACCTTTCAATTCATCAAAATTTACTTCAATTTTTTATACGTATTAATCTTTTTCCAACCTGTTGTTAATCTTCAGGTGCTCAAACCATGTAACACTTCATTTTCTGGTTGATTGTTGTGTATACAGTATGTTGGGATGCATATAGCATTTGTTATTTATTAAATTGAGGCATTGCGGATATTAGCAACAACCTCGATATGGATGCAAAGTCTGTTTTATTATTTATATTTCTCCTGAATCTGTAGTAGAAAATGGTCAATGTCCCAAGGGGCAAGGTCATCATCAATATTGGGAAAATTAACCTTCATTTCAAGGGGTGTCTGTTGGACGAGCGTACATACTATAAGTGTTTGGCCCGCGGATACCAGTTAGGACCTGGGGTAGGTGGCTGGGCCTTCCATCTCCCCAAACATGTTGCAACCATATGGTATAAATCCCATGAAAATTGATTTATATTCGGTTAAATTATTGTAATTTTTGTGTAGAAAAACTTTGAAGCTCATTTTCTCAAAACATGATTTTTGCAAGGTTGTTGCTCCTAATATCTGCAATGCCTCAATTGTACTTACAGTTTTTACACGTGAGATGTATTTTAAGCAGCTATAATCTGGAGTCGGTCAGAGTTTTTGTTTTATTATTCTTTGAGTGTGATATCTATCAGTTATTAAGTTTAATATCTACAAATACTATTTACTTTACTGTAAAACTTGACTCGAATATGCTGGATAGCTTCAAACATAGGTTGGATGCTTATATGAGCAATAGGGGTTGGGTGTAAATGGGACTGCCCAGTATGGGCCAATAGGCCCACTGCAGCTTCCTCCATTCTTATGTTCTTATGAATGGCAAAGATGAATAGGTTATAGTGGAAGCAAAGTGTATTGCCAAAATTAATGTGGAAGAATTTATTATTTTCCCTTATTAAAGTTTTTAACTTGCATCTTTTTTCTCAGGTGCACAGTTACTATGAGAAGTGGTTACTGAATCATTTGCCTTGTGCACCACCAGCCCCAGTACTGGTCATTGATGCCAATCAAGAACTTGAAGAAGTCAGGAAGGAATATGACTTGAAGAAGTCTGTGATAATGGGTGAAAAATCTATATAAGCAGGGTTGTGATTTGAAATTGGCTGCTGTTAGGGCCAGTTCATGTTGTTATGGCGTTTTCTTGTCTGCAATGTCTCATTCCCTGAGGGAGCTCCTCTCTGAGGCCATTACAGAAGAATCTGCAGGGTACCCAACTACTTCTTACTTACTTTACCCAGTGCATCCACTGCATTACCTATGTACACCCTCTTTACTCTCCTATCCTCATGCATTCTTCTCACATTTCCATAACATCTCAAAGAATCTCTTCACATTTTCCACTGCTGTACAGTTTACATCCTCTGCTCCCATCATTCCAACACAACTCCCTATTTTTTCTTAATCCATCCTGTCTGTTCAGATTCAGATTTGCCCCCAAGGGGGCTAGTTTATTGGGCACCCCCCTTACATCCTGTGCAAGGTGAAGCGCAGAAGCGTTTACAGCGCCCAACAGGGAAGTATGAAAAGTTCATACTTGCCTTTATGACTCGTACATTCAGGGCGTAAAAGCCTGAAGGGTCATAGGTTCTGTCAAGTTACATTAAGTGAGAGAATGATGAGTGTGTGGGGTGAAAGTTCCCGGTACATTTTATCTGTTTATGGCAAAGAGTGGCAGGTCCCTAATAATGTCAAATGCCAGGCCTGTGACTAGGAGATCCTGTCTGTTAACCTCCAGAGACATCCCTTTGGTAATTAAAATTAATATATTTTATTTTACTTCAATTTTAAAAGATTATACTTCATTTCAAAGCCATGTTTCACTACCAAATGTCAAGATAGAAAGCATTGTGCTATTCCTCAGTTCCATATTTACATCAAGTTTATATTCATTCCCTAAAAACTACCTCCCGGTTTTATAATCACCCTCTTATATATTGTCCTTTACCTGAACTAAGGTATTTCCTCCAACTCCATAACTTCTCCTTATATCCCACACTGTTCCCACAATGCCTCCTCATCCACCTGTCATAGGCCTTCTCCCAGATCTTTAAAGTCTACACACTCTTTCCTATTTTTTTTAGTACTGTACCCTCTTCTGTAAACACGATTACTGTAAAAATTTAGTCTGTATATCCCAAATTTCTGAATCCTCCCAATCTTACATCTATCTTGCACTCGGTTACATTTTACCTCTATTAATCACCACTGAAACCATACACTTCCTTGGAATACTCAGGAAACTGATTCTTCTCTACTTATAATGATAATAATAGCTGGTCTTTTGTTTCTCAGAAGCACAAATTCTTCTAAAGAATTCACGAGTTCTCAAAGCACTATAAAGTGAAAGACTCGAGATTAAAAATTAATAATGTACTGTACTACAATAAAAGATCACAGAAAGTGGCAGTTTGATTTCTATCATTCATATACCCATAAATTTTAGTACTTCCTAAATCCTGTAATTCTCCACTGTCATACCCTGTTAAAAAAGAAAGAAATGTCTTAAGTTTTTTCTTAAGGCCTCCACAAAGGTTAGCTGCTTCCCGTATGCAGGTAACTAATTGTACTATTTGGGTGTGGTAAAATAAAAGAATTGGGCAGCAAAAGAATATTCCCATACTGCTCCAGGCTCCCGAAGGTGTGAAGGATCATCACTACTACATAAAATCATTTTAGAATATACAATGAGATTTTGATAGGTTGGTCAAATACTTAGGCTTACCAAACATTATTGTCTTAAAAGTCATTAGAAAGGGTTTAAACTCTATCCTTGCTTTAATTGGAAGCCAGTGTAATTCGATCAAGAATATGTTACTGGGAGAGCAAAAATAAGCCTGGTAACCCTGTTCAACACTCTCAATTTTCTTCCATAACTACTGTTCGTTTATACAGTACTATATCTTTTAGTAAGATATAGTTTTATCTCCTCCATATTTACCTAGTTTTAATATACCTTTATCTGTTATTGTAATGGAGGTCTGTTGACTGACAAGATCCCTACTATTCTGTACTTTCATTTTGTCAGTGCCGGATTAACCATGAGGCACTTGAGGCACTGGCCTCAGGCCCCCCAACTCTAAGGGGCCCCCAAATCCAAACATTCTCAAAGTTGAAGCATATAAAACATGAACTTCGTTCTACGATGTCCTAGCAACATCTCAATTTTCTGTCTCTTATGAACATTAAATGTGTTATTTTGCAAAAGCTTAATATTGATGAAATCATTGATAAATTTTGGTATATTTAGTTCTTGCTATATATATATACCTTGAGGGTAGGGGGCCCCAAGTTGATCTGTGCCTCAGGCCCCTATTAAGCTTAATCCGGCCCTGCATTTTGTCATGTTTGTTAGGTTGCTGGGAGAGTTGTTTTATTTAATTCCTGGGCTTCGGGCTATGGTCAGCACCCCTCCCCCCATGCGATTATATTCGGGAACGTTTAAAAAACAAATAAAAATAAATTCTAGTCTTACAAATAGGCCGTGCATGATATAAACAGCAGATAAATAAATGTCTTTATCACAGATTGACAGGACAACACCTAGGCTATGAAAAGTCGAGAATGTTCATGAAGTGGCATGTGCTACAGGCAACCAGAACCTCCGTCCAGGTCCTCCCAATGACCCAAACCCATATCTCAGTCACGACTGTCACATCGACCCATCCGTCCCTTCTGGACTTATATGTGTCTCTGTGTATTGTTTGCCTTCAGTGTGTAGTAGTACAGTATTAGTTTGCTGGTCTGTGTGACCAGGCTGGGAAGATAAGATGTAAGGGCTCTCTAGAAAGAGAGAGCCTTGTCCAGAGCATTGTCTCTTAAGTATTGTTCTATGTCTTGAATGTCCTTATTGTTCTATGTATTGAATGTCCTTATTTTATGTAGGAACGTATCTCATCTTTTAAAATTGGAATCTATGATAAAACGTATTTCAATTTATAAAAGGTTTTCAAGAATGGAACTTTCGTAAATCTGGGATTTTCTACATTTTTATTGATAAATGACCTACACTCCAACAAAGGATTCCTAAAACACAGAGAACTATATAGAGATGCCTTTATAGCTGCACTATTTCTTTCTGATGAGCAACATAAGAAGGCTTTATTAGGTATTGGTAATATTGTACAGTAAAACTAATAATATTTTTTATAGGGAATATCCCACCTGGGCACAGGTCACTGACCCACAACAGAGCCTGAGGGGGGAGGAATAAAAAATGTAAAAATCAGAGGACAAAAAGAGTATATTAATCTACACCACAAAACAATCTTTTTGAAATGAAACTGATTGTAAGAGGATGGAAACACAGAAGGCAAAGCATTCCACAGTTTGGCTGTGAGGAAAGAGCGTCCGCCAGTTCCAAGTAAGAACACTCGATTGAGTAGTGCCCCCTGAGATGCTTATACACCTCAACTAGGTCACCCCTTGCCCGTCTGTAATATAAGCTAGGCAAGTTCAGGCGCTCCAATCTCTCAGGGTAGCTGAGGTGCTGAAGTGCAGGCACCAGTCTGGTGGCCCTCCTTTGAACATTTTCAACCAACTGACAGTCCCTAGCATATCTCGGGGACCAGATGGGGTGGCAGTACTCCAGATGGGGAAGCACTTCACTCTTGAAGATCGTTACGAGGGACGGACCATCTAGATATCTGAACGACCTTCTTATAAGACCCAATAATGTATGTGCCTGGTTTACCTTCTCACAATGGCCCGAGAACTTCAGCTCATTGTCAACATACACACCTAGGTCCCTCTCACATTCAGTCTCAACTAGTGCAGTTTCTTCATCCCGTTGGGACATATGATACGCCTCCTTACCGTTGGTACGCCCCAGGTGCATCCTCTTACACTTCGTGACATTGAATCTCAGCAGCCATTCCTTCGACCATTCCTGGAGCACACAGAGGTCCTTCTGCAGCTCTTCACAGTCAGCTTGGTTCTTAATTTCCCGAAATAACTTAGCGTCATCGGCAAACATTTGTATGGAGGAGTGTACAACGTCAGGCATGTTATTAATGAAACAAACAAACAACAGCGGGCCCAATACACTGCCCTGTGATACCCCACTTGTGACAGGTACAGATGACGATTTCGTGCCATTAATCACCACACACTGCTTGCAGTCATGTAGAAAGTCTTCTATCCATGCTAGGACATTTCCCCAAATTCCGTACCCTTCCAGCTTGATTTTCAGCCTTTCATGGGGTACACTGTCGAAAGCCTTGGCAAAATCTAGGTAAATATTGTCGATATTACCACCCCGTTCCAGAATATGGGTCCAAATATCCAATACCTTGAGCAATTGTGTTAAGCAGGAGCGCCCTGGCATAAAACCGTGTTGGCAATCCTTTACAAGATTGTTTTGTATTAGATGTTCCATTGCGGCATCTCTGATAATACTCTCAAGTACTTTACATATTATGCTGGTCAGGCTCACCGGTCTATAGTTGTTGTGGAGTGCCGATCGCCCTTCTTGAAGATAGGACTTTCCATTCACTGGGGACCATTTGTTCATCTAGACATTTACAAAACAGGGTCTTCAGGGGCTCTGCAAGCTCGTTGCACAACTCTCTTAGTACTCTAGGATGCACCATGTCAGGGCCGGGACTCTTATGGACCTTTAGCCTGGACAGTTTATTTCTAATACCCTCTTCTGTGAACACAATGTGGGTCAGTGCTGTGTCGAACCGTCTGTCCTCAAACGCAGGAAGGTTAGTTGCATCCTCTCTTGTGAACACTGAGGAAAAGATGCTGTTCAATGCCTCAGCTTTATCCTAATCAGAATCTGCGTAACTACCATCCACAAGCCTCAAGTCCGATACTCCTACTCGTGTTATCAATTTCGACTTTGCATAGCGGTAAAACACCTTTGGGTTTGACTTGACCTCGCTTGCAACCAGTCTCTGGAACTCCTTTTCAGCCCTTCAACACTCTATCTTTGCTTGGTTTCTGTCTCTTGCATGCATCCTCCTGTCTTGCTCATCGTTTGACCCAACCCAAGTCTTGAATTTCTAGTTTTTCTTCTTAATTTTGTCGACCGCCACATGGTTCATGTGTAGTGATCCCCTCGTATTCGTAGAAGCACTGGGTTTGGTCTTGGGTATATATTTATCGATCAAATGGGTCACTTTACAAGTTATGATATTCAGAGTAGTGTCTGCGTTCTTGTACCTTAATGAGTCAGGCCAGTTGATACCCCTCATCCCATTGTAATTTCCCTTGTAATATTTGCACCTTGGCCTGGCCTTATCCTGAACTAGGTAACAGTTAAATCTGAATGACAACACTATATGGTGACTGGTGCCAACTGGGGCAAGGTGGTCCAGTTTGGCCACCATACCCTCCTCGTTTGTTATGATGAGGTTGTGAGGTATGAGATATTGGTTCACACTCAGGATGGGATGGAGAAAGGAAACTCACAATGTGCTCTCTGTATACATATTGTATTGGATGTACAATGCAGCTTGGTGCTGGGAAGGCAGCATGGTTACAAGCGTTGAGTAGAGAGAGCTGGTTGGTGAGGATGTTCAGAGGACCAGCTTGTGGGTCGCCATGGTCGCCGGCTGGAGCGGAGCCGCCAGGCAGGAGCGGAGGAGGAGGTGTTGCTTGCTGGTGGTTGTAGGTAGAAAGAGGTAGGTCACCACGAGGTGAGGTCTTATATAGCGGAGGTAGACGTGGCTTAATAGTTGACCTCAGTCATGTAAGGCGGTGCTGGTTGCTGACCTAGACCACGAGGCATACACTGGGGAATTCGAGGGTCGGCTAGTCAGTGACAAACGGCTTTTGTAGGGGAGGAATCCGCTACAAGATCAAGTGGCTTGGGTCTCTAACATGTTGGAACAGAGAATTATCTCTCAGAGTTTCTACAAAAAAGTAGCAGGGTTATTCAAGTCATTTGGGGTGGACTCGTTTCTCCAGTCAATGTCGCCATAGTTAAAGTCCCCCAAGATAAGGAGGTGGCTAGGGTTGAGCATTGCTGCATTGTTTATTAAGGATCTTAAGTTCCTTTGATTTAGTGGGCCACAGTATGGGGATCTGTAGATACACCCGACGATAAGTAAGTCCCCTCCCTTTAATTTAATTTTACACTACTTGGACTCTTCAAAAACATCCTCTCCCTGTACCCTCGCCTGGCTGGCTCTAAGGTCTTGCCTAGCATAGATAACTACACCCCTCTTGCAAGTTTCTTGAGAAAGGTTCGTCAATGAGTCATATCCAGCAGTACTGAACTCGCATTCCTCTGGGTCGATTCTCCTGTTCTTGTACAACAGTTCTACAACTCCTACGATATCTGGTTGGTGTTGTGGGGTTATGAGATATTGGTTCACACTCAGGATGGGATGGAGAAAAGAAACTCACAATGTGATCACTGTATACATATTGTATTGGATGTACAATGCAGCTTGTTGCTGGGTAGGTAGCATGGTAATAAGCATTGAGTAGAGAGAGCTGGGTGGTGAGGGTGCCCAGAGGAGGGACACGCGGCTTGAGGGACGCCAAGGTCGCTGCCGGGAGCGGCAGCCGCCAGGCTGGCGTGGAGGAGGTGTTGCTTGCTGGTGGCACTGTGTAGAAAGAGAGTGGTCACAGCGGTGTCAGGCCTTGTAAGGCGGGGGTAGATAGTTGACCCCCGCTCCGTGGGCGGCGCTGGAAGCGTAGACTGGGGAATTCGAGAAGGTTCGGTGCTTGTAGGGGAGGAATCCACAACAGTGTACTCTTAGTAGTGTTTCAAACTCCTCTCTCTTATCGAGAAACGTGTCAGTATTAGTGTACATGACATTCAAGCTAGAATTTGTTCTCGGTAACGTCTCTGCTCTTAGCAGTAATCCCGCTCTCCCCGTCCCCCATTCTCAGAAGCTGCAGCATTTGCTAAGTACACTGTATTTTGCAGGGTGTGGTTAGAAATGTCATTGTTTATACGGCGCTCGCCTCCTCCTGTCCGGTAGGTGGAGCTGGTGCCGCCTCCCGGGTGGGGGTTAGAGCGGGTGGAGGGTGCACACTTGCTTCCATTACCATTCCCCTGAGTATAACCCATGTACACCCCTCCCCGTTCTTCCTTGACTCCTCCCTCTTCTGCTTCAAGTCCTGCAGGAGCTTCTTGTGCTGTTCCCTCTGTATTACTGTGCGATCTGGGTGAATGAATACATCCCGAAATGCCTCGCGCCTTACTAAGTTTTTTGCCTGCCGAATAACCTGCCATTTCTCTTCCCCGCTCGCTAGTGTGATCCTGAGGGGACGAGGCTTATCCCCCTACTTTTGTCCCAGCCTCCTCACATCCTGAGGGGTTCATGAAATCTTCAGAACCTCTGTACAAATATTTTGAAACAGCATCTTGTGTGTTACCTTACTCACAGTTCCCTCTGCCTGGCTCTCTGGGACTCCAAAAACTATTACATTGTTCCTGCACTGGAAACGTTCCTGGTGTTCCTCCTCTCCCCTAACAGTAGGTCCGTTAATTTTCATTTCTTCGACACACTTCTTCAGAGTCCCAATCTGCTGTAGAACCTGTTCTGATCCTGCATTACTCCCCGCCCCCTCCCGTGGTCCTGCTAATATGTCAGCATAACTCCTCTTAGCAACCACCTCCATTCTATCGACTACTTCCTCAGTCTTAGCAAGGATCTCTTTCCCAACTTGCTCCAGTTTGGCAACCTCAGGGCTCCAGCTTCACCTATTATCGTCCCTAGAGAACTCATTCCCTTATGGCTTGCAATCGCCTCATTCACCTTGACTATGCAGCCAGGGCAATACCAGCAACAGCCATCATATTTTACGGCAGTTAGTAACGTCCTAAACGTTGCATTAGTCAGGCCTGTATCCTCCATATCCGACTTCTTCCTGCAGTAATCACATATTATACTCATGGTTATTGTTGTTGTGGGGGAGGAAGGGGGAGTGCAGACTGTGTAGATTACACCTATTAAAAAAAAGTAGAGAGAAAAAAAAAAGAAAAAAAAGAACAGTACTTAGCTACTCTCTGTTGCCTATAGAGTTGTCTTCTGCGACTGCGTACACTGTATCTCCCTGTGAATGGTGTATTGCAGGCACAGTTTCAGTCCTTGAGAAAGCACACAAACAAAATAAAATTTAAAATCTCTGTGGCACCTATGACACGAATAAGCTGGCAGTGACACTATGAACTGATTTACCTAAAATCACAGTGCTACACTCCCTGGTTGGCCTTTATCACAGCCGTGACCACAACTCCTTAAAAAAAAATAATAGCTTTGTCATATGGCAGCGAGTTTGTGGTTGTGGGGTGTTGGCCTCCCGACCTGCTTGGCTGTACCTCCAACTCTGTGGAAATTGAGTTTTCAAAAATACAATCACATCTAGCATTAAAAATCCTACATCGATTTACACTTTCACATCACTAAGACGATCTTGATGATCTTGTGTAATCACTGTCCAATTTCTGCCGCTCAACATCGAAGGCCCAAATGCCGAACACGCTTTGTTACAGAGACGCAACACGACCCGACCCGACTCTCTTTTTACTCCCCATATTTACTTCGACCTTTTATGATAAATATTTAACGTCTTCATCCTCTTTCATCAAGTATCAAGAAATTTGGTGCAAATGAGTGAAAATCTCTGCCAATGATGGACAAGGTATAGTTAATTTGTCATAATATTCTAATGCGAGCTCTGTACTGCTCTTGCCTCGCAAACGAGATGTCACGGGTTCGATTCCCGGGCCGGTGGAAAGCTGTTCGGACACACTTCCCAGCCTCCCTTGCTCCTCTCATGAGACATAAGGGCTTCCCTGTTGGGTGCTGTAAACGCTTCTGTGCTTCACCTTACACAAAGATGCAAGGGGTGCTCCCCCCCCCCCCAAAAAAAAAAATGCGAGGTCTACCGTACTGGCTGGCAGTACGAATTAAGAGTCCAGCTGATCTGTCAATATCAGCTGAGCCTAAAGGCGAAGTGACCAGTAATCACCAAACAAGATCGGGGCGCTGATGGTACCGCTCTTGCCTCGCAAGCAAGATGTCACGGGTTCGATTCCCAGGCCGGCGGAAGTTGTTTGGACATTCTTCCTAGTCCTCTTGGTCCCTGTTCACCTGGGTACCTGCTGTAAATCGAAAATGCGAATTCGTATTCAGGGAGTTGGAGCTTCCAATAACTTGCTTAGACATAAACTATTGACTCTTCAGGCTTCTATACCCTTGACTCTTCAGGCTTCTACACCCTTAACTCATGAGACGTAAAGCAAGCATGAACTTAACATGCTTCCCTGTTGGGCGCTGTAAACGCTTCTGCGCTTCACCTCACACAAGGATGTAGGGGGGAGGGGGGGGAGGAAAAGCTGATCACCTGTCAGTGTGGCCGCAAAGTCCAGTGACTTTCCCTGAACATTTTAGCGCCCCCCCCCCCCCTCCCAAACTGTGCATATTTACAGTATATTGAGTTTTATCAGTTACAGAATATAAATAGTTTGGGACATATCCACCGGTACAAACTGTATTTCATTACCTAATGTGTTATATGTCTGGTATCATTTGCTTCCGTTTGCTTTATGTTTGGTATAAAACGAAGAAATAATTAAAAAAAATCTTCAAAAGTGAAATTCGTCTTCGACGTCGACCTTTTATGATAAATATTGAAGCTTGTCTAGAGCACCTTGTAATAATAAGTGCATTAAAGTAAGTTTAGTATGGATCAGTATTCTCCCAACCTGACTGAGATCTCAAGACGTGGGTTGGGTCAAACGATGAGCAAGACAGGAGGATGTATTGTCATGGTCACATTGACTGCTGATCTATTTAACTAATGATTCTTATTAAACTCCACGCCCGCAAAACATGAGTGAGTTAGCGACCCCTGAGAAGACGCGTTTTTTCCCCATACACGCTACACTGGTGTTCCCTCCCAGAGTCCCGCCTTTGTGAAGACAGTTGTCAATGCGTTGTTATTCCACTTTCTCCTGGGAAGCTCAATCTTGAATTAGTCTGTGTAAATCAACTCAAGTAATTCGCCAGACCTTTGTCAACTGTTAAATCATGAACACTGGTGAACACTGATATTCACTCCAATCGACTGAATTAACTGAATGGCTACACACAAAAACATACCTGGGGAAAAATTGGAGCAGCGTCAGAGAGCGCTCGCCCTGGCTTGTTTTGAGTTTATATACCCCTGAGTTGCCAGTGATCGCTACTCACGCAATGACAATAATTACAAACAAACTAACTGTTACTCTGACGCTGCTACAATGTTTCTCCAGATCCCATTGTGATTCTTGAATCACTCAACCATTCAACAACGGCCTCGGATGTAGTAGATGGCCAGCCGGGATCATATACGAAACGATGGCACCGATGCGGCCTGATTAATGTGCCCCACGGCTTCGTTGGGCCAGACCCCAGACTCGCCATGTGTCTGGCTACCCCACAATAACAACGGTCGTGTGAGCCCAGTGCTCTACCCTGGTTGGCTCCTTGGAAGTGTGTGTCCACAGAGAGTTGTAACATGTATGTTAGGGATAATTAGTTGGAAATAATTATCCCATGTTGGGTAGTGGACCCCTGTATATGCTAGTGTCAGTATTAACGTATATGTTGAGTAAAATAATCTACAATGAGTGCCATGTAATGTAACACCAGTAATGTTGTGAGTAAGAGTAAAGAAGAAGGGACTGAGTTTGCACTAAGCCCAGGAGGTGAGCCTGGTAGTTATATGATTAATACAATATCTTTCCCCATTGATTGCATATTAATAAACTTGTTTTAGAGTACTTTAGGTGTATTCATTTCTCCCACAATATTTTACCTTTATTTCCATCCAAGTGACTTGATACCAGAATTACCCTACCCATGCGCCTAGACCCTCGACCATGCTACCAAAAGAAGGACCATGCTACCAAAAGAATGTCCATGCTACCAAAAGAATGTCCAGGCTACCAAAAGAATAGTGACGGAACTGAGTAAGAGTAAGACTAAGAGAAGTAAGTAAAGATGAGGGTGGTGTAGATACAGAGAGGGAACCCGCGTCCTCACATTGGTGGCAGTACCAGACCCGCGCTCCCACAGTATGCAAGAGCCAGAAACCAAGCAAAGATAGTGTGTAGAAGTGCTGAAAAGGAGCTCCAGAGGCCGGCTGCAAGCGAGGTCAAGTCAAACCCAAAGGCGCTTTACCGCTAAGCCAAGTCGAAATTGAAAACGCGAGTAGGAGTATCAGACCTGAGGCTGGTGGATGGTAGTTATGCAGATTCTGACCAGGTTAAAGCTTAGGCATTGAAAAGCTTCTTTTCCTCGGTGTTCACAAGAGAGGATGCAACTAACCTTCCTGCGTTTGAGGACAGACGGTTCGACACAGCACTGACCCACATTGTGTTCACAGAAGAGGGTATTAGAAATAATCTGTCCAGGCTAAAGGTTCATAAAAGTCCCGGACCTGACATGGTGCATCCTAGAGTACTAAGAGAGTTGTGCAACGAGCTTGCAGGGCCCCTGAAGATCCTGTTTTGTAAATGCCTGGATGAACAAATGGTCCCCAGTGAATGGAAAGTGGCTTATGTGAATCTTATCTTCAAGAAGGGCGATCGTCACTCCACCAACAACTATAGACCGGTGAGCCTGACCAGCATAATATGTAAAGTACTTGAGAGTATTATCAGAGATGCCACAATGGAACATCTAATACAAAACAACCTTGTAAAGGATTGCCAACACGGTTTTATGCGGGGGCGCTCCTGCTTAACACAATTGCTCAAGGTAATGGATATTTGGACCCATATTCTGGAACGGGGTGGTAATATCGACAATATTTACCTAGATTTTGCCAAGGCTTTCGACATTGTACTCCACGAAAGGCTGAAAATCAAACTGGAAGGGTATGGAATTCGGGGAAATATCCTTGAGTGGATAGAAGACTTTCTACATGACTGCAAGCAGTGTGTGGTGATTTATGGCACGAAATCGTCATCTATACCTGTCACAAGTGGGGTATCACAGGGCAGTGTATTGGGCCCGCTGTTGCTTGTTTGTTTCATAAATGACATGCCTGACATTGTACACTCCTCCATACAAATGTTTGCTGATGACGCCAAGTCATTTCGGGAAATTAAGAACCAAGCGGACTGTGAAGAGCTGCAGAAGAACCTCTGTGGGCTCCAGGAATGGTCGAAGAAATGGCTGCTGAGATTCAATGTCACGAAGTGTAAGAGGATGCACCTGGGGCGTACCAACGGTAAGGAAGCCTATCATATGTCCCAACGGGATGAAGAAACTGCACTAGTTGAGACTGAATGTGAGAAGGACTTAGGTGTGTACGTTGACAATGCGCTGAAGTTCTCGGGCCATTGCGAGAAGAAGGTAAATCAGGCAAATAAATTGTTGGGTCTTATAAGAAGGTCGTTCAGATATCTAGACGGTCCGTCCCTCGTAACGATCTTCAGGAGTGAAGTGCTTCCCCATCTGGAGTACTGTTACCCCATCTGGTCCCCGAGATATGCTAGGGACTGTCGGTTGAAAATGTTCAAAGGAGGGCCACCAGACTGGTGACTGCACTTCGGCACCTCAGCTACCCTGAGAGATTGGAGCGCCTGAACTTGCCTAGCTTATACTACAGACGGGCAAGGGGGGACCTAGTTGAGGTGTATAAGCATCTCAGGGGGCAATACTCAGTTGAGTGTCTTTGCTTGGAGCTGGCGGACACTCGCCCTACAAGGGGTCACAGCTCAAGATTGAAGAAGCCGCAAGTCCAGAAAACTGTGAGGGCAAACTTTTTTGGAGTGAGGGTTGTAAACTCTTGGAACAATCTACCAGAGAGTGCTGTGACGGCACCGAGTATGAGCTCTTTCAAGACAAGACTTGACCAACACTGAAGCGGGTTCAGGTACATTCAGGAGCTGGTGCATGCCCAGTACTTGCCAACAGTGCGTGAGAGAGACGTGACCAATCGCCTGGGCGGCTAGCGAGACGATCTTTTGGTGAAGAAGATAAATGAAAAGGAAAAGTAATCAGAGACGTGACCGATTGTTCAAGCGGCTAACGAGCCGATCAGTGGCGAAGAGGATAAATGTAATATGGTTGAAAAAGCCGTAGGTCCAGAAAACTGAGGGCAATTTTTTTCGGAGTGAGAGTTGTGAACTCTTTGAACAATGTCAGAAAGTGTTGTGACGGCACCGAGTGTGAGCTCTTTCAAGACCAGAGTTGACCAGCACTGAAGCAGGTTCAGGTATATTCAGGAGCCGGTGCATGCCCAGTACCTGCCAACAGTGCGCAACAGAGACGTGACCGATCGCCCAAGTGGGTAACGAGCCGCTCAGTGGTGAAAGGGTAAAAATAAAGTAAAAGGTAAAAGTAATATGGGATGTGGGAATTTTTCTGGGGATATCACTACAGTAAAACCTCCAGTTAGGCGACTAATTGGTGCCGAAAAAACCTTGCCAAACCAGAGGGCTTAATCCAATGGGAAAAACCCTAATCCGTACTGAGGGGCCAGCCAGTCTCATTTTTTTCCTATTTTACCCACATATAACCTATATTTTATAACTGAAAAAGAATGAATAATTAGTTAATCAACATAAACATAGAAAACCAACCTTAAAATTATAAGCTGGTACCCGAGGCTGGGGAAGGAAGGCTAACGTCCGTCACTCCCCGTCTCTCCCTTCCCACCTCCTCCGCCACCACTAGGTCAAAGCCTTCAAAATAAAAGTCCTTTGACGAGCTCAATCACATCCACAATCTTTCTCTTATCCTCAAATGACTACTTTTTAACTTTTTTCCCAACTCGATGCTCACGAGAATTTTTCGTCTTTGATATTACCCTCATCATTTAAAACGCCTGGGTGCTGAGACGTTCTTTCGCCACCACTATCATCCCCTCCAATACCCCGAGGTACTTTTGAGGCCATTAATCCGCACGAGAACACAGCGCCAAGTGAGTGAATAAAAAAAAAAGTACACTAAGGCACCCCTCAAGGTGGAGTCCTGAGTCCCACCTTGTTTAACACGCTGATGCACTCCAATGCATCTCTCCCGTGGCCGACAGAAGTTGTCCACTCAGGATATGCCGACGATGTCCTCCTCCAAGCCTCTGACTACCTCAGCATGCAGGAAGCCCTTGATCTGGTCTCCAGAGAGTGTGATTCACTTGGTTTCCTTCTTTCAACTGCGAAAACAAAAGCCATGTGGCACGGTCGTGTTGTATCTCCACCCCTTCTCTTATCAGGAATGCCCTTGGACTGGGTTAATGAGACAAAATACCTGGGTGTGGATGTAACTCGCACACGTTGTCAGATCCCTGAAGCCCGCTATCTTCGAGACATATGCTTTCGGAGTCTCGCTCCCCTCTCTACCATGTGCAGGGGTTCCCTTGGTGCCACCATCCCTGTACTTCTCACCATGTACAAGTCCTTTGTCCGTTCCTGTGTTGACTACGCCACCCCTGCCCTCGTCAACATTAGTAGGACTGCTGTCAACCGTCTCGAAGTCATCCAGAGGAAAGCTGCTCGTATCATCCTTGGGGCTCCTCAGTGGACACGCTCTACTTCTCTATATACCGAACTTGGTCTTTCCCCCTTACAGGATCGTGTCCAGGAGTTTTACTTAAAAACTGCCGTTTCTATTCTACGGGATCCTCGGGGCAACTATGTCCAAACCAACTTCACTCCTGCTGTCCGAGACCGACCTCCATCTAGAAGACAGTGGTGAGGGTCACTCATCCGAGCCCTTCAGGAACACAACCTCCTGCCTGATATTGTTGTCACCCCTGCTGTTGGTTCGTCTCCTTCTCCCTGGCTGGATTTTCAACCTGAAGTGATTGCCCTCGGTGGACCGCTCCCGAAATCCCATGTGAACCCTGTTATTCTCTGCAAATACCACCTCTCCAGGATCGCTCACTGGTCCCCAGGTAGGGTCGTCCTCTACACTGATGGTTCTGTTGACCCTACAGGTAGGGCCAGGGCTGGTGTCTACATCTTCCGTCCTGATGCCCCTGAGCCTATCAAACTGTCTCTCAGAGTTTCTAACGGGGCATCCTCCACTCAGGCTGAACTAATAGCCCTCCTTGCTGAGGAAGAAGCAGATGGTTTCTGCCCCTTGCTTGTCTGCTGCGATTCCAGGTCTGCTCTCGACGGGATCGCATTTGGATCAGGGGAAAATAAGGACCTCATCCTCCAAATACGAGGGTTAACATCCACACTTCAGAATGCAGGCCGTCCTGTGACATTCCTATGGATACCCAGTCATGTCGATATCTTGGGGAATGAGGCAGCAGATGGCCTTGCCAAGACTGGCACCCAAATTCGCCGCAAACAGAGAGAAGCTGGGGAAGCAGCCATCCCCTTGGACTCCCCGCCCACCTGGTACGATGTCCTCCGTAAACTTCCTGACCTCTCGTACGTCTACGGGAAAGGGTCACAGAAAGGGGACGTGATTGCTGCCCGTATCATCATTGGGTATGACTTTGCTTGGGAGATTGGTATCCCCGCATCCCCTGAGCAACGCTCTTGTGCATTATGCAGAAGACCCGACAGCAGCACCCTTTTCCACTACCTCCTAAGATGTCCCCACACACAACGCTTCCGTGACGCCTGCTGGACCACCACTCCACGACCCCCTGACGGAGACACGATGATCCTCCCCATACTGGCCAGATATTTTGTAAATAATATTGATTATGTGTTAAAGGAATATCCTTCCTTCCTTAGGCTTTAGTAAGCCCCTTTATAATATTTATACTGTATATACTTGTGTCATGGTTTTGGGGTGGATCCGTGGTAGTAGGAGTGGATTATATTATATAAAGCTAATAATATGTCGTATTTCTTATTTCTTACCGTAGAGTCCGATACCTTCACACTGATTACTTACAGGAGATTATGGCGTATCTACGTAGAAGTTCACTCCACCACTTGACATTCCATGATTTATACTTGATAAATGATGATTTAATGAATTCATTTAATTTTCAACATCCATCTAAGTTATTGGTTATACTATGTCATAACCAATCAGTCATTACCTTTAGTAATAATAAGATAGGATCACAGATACGGGCAGATAATTGCACTTACATTTATTTGTCAAGCTTCCATACGATGATTTACAATTTGCATGGATATATGATTTACTCACGTTCACGCTGTAATAAAATTAATCTTCTAAAACAGGGAATTTTCAACTTGGGGACACATGTGGTTACTCTACTATGGGTGTGACTTAACAGAGCCTTAATTCTTCAAGTGATACATTTACTGTCAGCCTGGATTGCTTTTGTTGCAACCAGGCTTCATCACAAGAACTTCTTCCCACGGCCATAACAACAAAAAGGTACTCTTGGGTTACCACACATAGTCTCGCGTCACTGACAGTCACTGTAGACGGTTGTCGCGGCAAGTAGAATTGGTAAGCGTGACTTGAATTAACCAATAGGTGCAATAGACCAGCCTGGATTGCTTTTGTCGCAACCAGGCTTCCACACGTGATATTTCCACGGGGATAACAAACCTAGGTTAACACACTTAGTCTCGTGTCGATCACGGTCACGGTAGACGGGTGTCGTGCAGGAGAACTCTGTAAGCGTGAATTAATTAACCATTTACTGTAGGTTTGATAGGCCAGCCTGGATTGCTCTTGTCGCAACCAGGCATCCACACGTGATATTTCCACGGGGATAACAAACCCAGGTTAACACGCTTAGTCTCGTGTCGACGACGGTTCACAGGACGGAGTGCGGTGGAGGACTCTGTGTGGTGTGGTGTCCCCCCCCCCCCCCCCTTCAGGAGGGAGAGGCTGGAGGCGACGTCTTAACTAACCCATGGCTCAGGGGATACTACCCAAAATGAGGTTTTTTGGGTGTGAAGCGATGAACAGTACAACACTGTTTCACTGCCCACCCCCCTAAAGGCTGGCTGACATACACTAATTGAAAAATACATGTCCCAGTTATGCCTCGCCGGGCGTCTTATCTCTGGTAAAACAAACTTTGGAGTTGGTTGCGTGGGTAAGCCTAACGCAACCCATGACAACTTGTCACACTTGCCAGATGCTTCTGGTCAAAATGGCTGCTTGAACAGTTGACTGGCGCTTTGCGCTTGGTAAATATTCACCAGTAGTATTAAGGGTAATTTTTTACTTAAATTAATGAGTCCCTATGGGTTGACCAATATGTTTTTACAGTGTATTTTGGTGTGTTTTAAACGAATCTGATCATTTTGAGCGGAAATTGTTCGCCACCCCCCCCCCCCAGGGGGGGCGGGGAGAGCTTGGGAAATAGGGGTTTGGGTGGGGGAAAACACGAAAACCAGTCGTCTAACCTAACCCCTAGCCGGGGGGGGGGGGATCCCCGGTAGGCTTAGCTTAAACTAACCTAACCTATCCTATTCATTTCCATCTAATATAAATAGGGTGTAGTGGATTTCTCCCCTACAAACGCTGTTTGTCGCTGAGTAGCCGACCCCACCAATTCCCCAGTGTATGCCTCGTGGTCTAGGTCAACCAGCGCCGCCATACACCACGGAGCGGGGGTCAACTACTAAGCCACGCCTACCCCAGCTATTTAAGACCTGACCTCATGGTGACCTGTCCCTCTTTCTACCTACACCAACCAGCCAGCAACACACCTCCCCCTCCGCCGTTGCCTGGCGGCCCTCGCTCCTCCTCCGCCTGCCTGGCGGTCCTCTCTCCCGCCAGCGAGCATGGCAACCCACAAGCTGTCCTTCTCTGAGCATCCTCACCAACCAGCTCTCTCTACATCACGCTTGTAACCATGCTGCCTTCCCACCCAGCACCAAGCTGCATTGTACATCCAATACAACATGTATAAAGAGAGCACATTGGGAGTTTCCTTTCTCCATCCCATCCTGAGTGTGAACACAAACATCTTGCATCCCCACAAGGGTTAAAAGACTCAAAATAATGAGATCTAATGTTTCAGTAGTTTTAAACTTTGGGGTGTGCCATATCCAAAATTATAATACCTTAGTTAAAAGTGGGAGGAACAGGGATAGGTTCAGGGTCAACCTCTGATGCTTCTTCTTCTAAATTTACAAGGCAATTTACAGTGAAGGCACTCTACAGACATAGCACTACGATTACTTTCTCGTGAAATTCGGCAATAAACTTAAAATAATCATAGGAGCACGATTCTCACCCAACCTCTACCACGGTCATTGAAATCTAAATCATTCCAATCCATACCTTGGCTCCTCCCTTTGATAAAATTAAAATTCGATTGGTTGAAAAAAAATTAGCGCAATGAGATTGATGGGGGTGCTGGTGGTAGAGTGTACCGCTCTTGCCTTCGCAAATGAGATGTCACGGGTTCAATTCCCGGGCCGGTGGAAGTTGTTTGGACATACTTCCTGGCCCCCATTAGTCCCTGTTCACCTAGCAGTAAAGTAGGTACCTGGTGTAAATCGAAAGTTGCGAATTCGTATTCAGGGACAAGTTGTTGGAGCTTCCAATAACTTGATGACATAAACCATCAACTTTTCAGGCTTCTGTCCCCTTGACTCTTCAGGCTTCTACTGTAGTGGATCTCTCCCCTACAACTACATCTGCATTCCAATGCGACAGTATCCTAGTAACCAAGCGAGCTACCCGGGGGGGGGGGGTTACCACCTGCTACATCTACCCTAGCAACGGAGTCAAGAAACCGGCGAGTTCCCACGGGTTTATTTCAGGCTGCTGTGTATATAAGCTCTGTCTCTCCATTGAGATTCATTCTGGCCTACGTTCCTGAACACGCAACACCTCCTCGAAGCAAGCTCCTCGCTGTCCAGCCCTCATTCAGCCTGGAGGACAGCAACACGCAACATCTCTAACGAAACTCCTGCACATCTACCTCACCTAACGTGTCTTCCAGATGTACTGTTCCAAGCGTATAGTCATTGGAGTGTGTGTACTAGTATATGTGTGAGATGGTGTAGCCTATGTGTGTTAATTCCTGTTCTGTACATTTCAGGTATTGGTGCCTTCTGTATTGAGACAATAAACACCAACAAAATCAAACAGTATGTTACTGACCAACGGTGCATACAGTAAATTGGCGACGAAGATCAAGCACATACATCTATTCACAACATGGCCACTGCTATACCAACACTACAACCTCTAGGGCTAGAGGAGAGTGACCAAACACAAGCATGGATGGACTGGATAGAGCATGCTGAAGATGCCTTCATTGCATTCATCATAACTGAAGATGCCAAAAGACTAGCGCTCATCAGATTCTATGGAGGAAAGAAACTGAAGGAAATCATGAAGGCATTGCGTCCAGCGATACCGACAGGCAAAAAAGATCCAACGTACAAAACAATGAGAATAGCACTTGATGAATACTTCAGTGAGAAAACAAATGAATTATTTGAACGACACAAGTTCCGGATGCTGGCGCAAGAGGTCGGGGATAGTACACACAACTACGTAACCCGCCTATGTACACAAGGGGCCAAGTGCAACTTCGACAACTACAACCGTGACCAAGCCATCATCGACCAGTTGATGGAGAAATGTACTTCACATAAAATGTGTCGTGCATACCTGAAGGAGACAGACATAACAGTACAGAAAGCTCTACGAATCGCTTACACTTATGAATCAACTGAAGCCCAAGCTTGCCAGATGGAGCAAGGTGAAGAAGGCACCAATGTGAACAAGGTAAACACAAAATACAAACAACAACAGCAGCGGGACTTGGAAAGCAATCGAAGACAACAAAGTGAGGATATACCACGCGACCCAAAACTGAACTGTCTCGGGTGTAATGGCACTGGCCATCAACATGGACAGAGACAATGTCCTGCATTTGGAAAAAATTGCAACTACTGTGGAATCGTCAACCACTTTGCCACCGCATGCAGGAAAAAACATAACCAACAAGAGAGGGTCAGACAACTGACAGAGGACAGTTCAATGGGTAAAAACGACAATCACGTACACCAGGTGTCGTCCAAGAGCACAAAAGAATCTGACGATGGCCATACCTGTGTGTTCAGAGTGACATCAGACGACACTGCAGAGGAAAAGGTGATGATAGAAGACGTACCGTCGGAATGTTGATTGACTCAGGGGGGGAGGGGCAAACGTCAATCTAATTGACGGGGGCACATTCGACCACATCATCAAAATACGACCGAACATAGTACTCAAGGAAACGAATATCCATCCCACTCCAAGGAGAGTTCTTTGCAACACTGTCAAATGGATCGAAGAGTGTCGCACACAAAATCCTGGTAACAACAGCGAAACAGGGACGGAATATTCTGAGCAAGTGAGCCAGCTTGGATCTTGGCCTTCTCAGTATCCACCAGAATAACCGGATTACGGCCAGTGAGATGTCTTCATCAACCCGGAGGATACTGGAACAACATCTACCAGCGCTGAATGGACTGGGGAGAATGAAAAACTTCCAACTCAAGCTCGACATCGACCCAAATGTCAAACCCGTCGCACAGCCACCTCGGAGAGTACCATTTCAAATTCGAGGTGCAGTCGAACAGAAGATACAAGAAATGCTAGATAATGATGTCATCGAGAGCGTGGAAGGCCCTACACCGTGGGTGTCCCCATTGGTGACTGCTCCAAAACCAGATGGAGATATCAGGATATGCGCAGACCTCCGCATAGCAAACAAAGCGGTGAAAACGCATGCGCCATCCTATACCAACCGTGGAACAACTACTCAGCGAAATTAACGGGGCTACGAAATTCTAAAAAATCGACCTAAACTCATACTATCATCAGATCGAGCTAACCCCCGAATCGAGAGACATAACAACATTCTCGTGCGAATCCGGTATCTACAGGTACAAGGTGTTAGTCATGGGCATTGCATCAGCCGCGGAACAAGGACAACGTCTGCTACAGCAGATTTTGCAAAAGTGTCCGAATTGTCGGAATGGAGCAGATGACAGCCTGGTCTGGGGCAAGGATACGAGTGAACACAACAGTGCTCTGGAAAAATTACTGCAAAAGTTGAAGAACAACCTGACCATCTCCCAACACAAAAGCGTGTTCCACATAGATGAAGTTGAATTCCATGGATTCACTGTATCCAAAGAGGGCATCAAACTGACAGGAAAAAATCGAAGCCGTGAAGAGTTTCAGACGGCCAGAAACGGTTCAGGAAGTCCGCAGCTTCCTAGGTCTGATCAACTACCTGACCAGGTTCATACCACAATTAGCGACATTGAACGAACCTCTGAAAAACCTGACGAGAATGAACAGCAAGTGGACCTGGACAGAAAAGGAAGAGCGGTGCTTCAACAAGCTGAAGAACGCCGTCATGAAGAGTGAGGCACTCATGCACTTCAACCCTCAGCTACCAACCACACTAATTGTGGATGCTAGTCCGGTAGGACTAGGAGCAATGCTATGCCAAAACCACCAAGGGGTACTCAACCCATCAGTTATGCCTCCCGAACACTGACTCAGGTGGAAAGACGGTATTGTCAGCTGGAGAGGGAAGCCTTAGCCATAGTTTGGGCATGTGAAAAATTTCATCTATATCTTTACGGGAAAGAATTCACCATCATGACCAATCACAAAGCGCTAACGACCATCTTCAGCCCGTATACTCCGGTGGATCCTACGCATGCAACAGTACGACTTCACGGTCCAACACATCAAAGGAAGCGACAATCCGGCAGACATACTGTCTAGACAACCCCTGCCATTCGATGCTCAAATCTCGGAAGAAGAGAAACTGGCAGAGGGATTCATCAACCATGTGGTTGCCAACGGGATCCCGAAAGCTATGACACCGTCTGAAATTCTCGAAGAATCAGGGAAGGATCCGACTATAAGAACCCTCGAAGACGCCATCGCCAAGAATGACTGGATGGATAAACTAACGGAGCCTTTCAAACACGTACGTGCAGAACTGACATCAAAACGGGGACTCGTGTTGAGGGGATCCTGGATCGTAATGCCCCAAACACTACAATGACGCACGATGCAACTCGCACATGAGACACACCTGGGAATGGTCAAGAGCAAGGCGCTACTCTGAGGCATGGTATGGTGGACAACTATCAACAAGGACGTGGAGAAGGCAATCAGACAATGCATCCCATGTGCAAGCCTCGACACAAGAAAAAAAGCCAATCCGGTGAATATGTCCGAGATGAAGGGGCCGTGGGAGGTAATCCACGTGGACATATGTGGACCGTTTCTTAGTGGTGACTATGTGCTGGGAATCATCGATGCAGGATCCCGGTGGCCAGAAGCCTTTGTGGTCAAAACTATCAACACCGATACCGTTACGACCCTGATCGAAGGATGCATCACTACACACGGCATCCCAGCGGTCATCGTGTCAGTTAACGGACCACAGTTCACAGCCAAGGAGTTTGCACAGTTCTGTGAAGAATGGGGAGTAAAACACCACAAAGTGACACCATATCATCCCCAAGCAAATGGGGAAATCGAGCGATTCTTCGCGACCATGTTGAAAGCACTCCAAGCGATGCATACTGAGGGGAAAGATTGGAGACGGCAACTCGGTAAATTCTTGATGCACTACAGGAACACTCCACACTCGATGACGGGAGAGACGCCAGCCAAACTCCTCATGGGAAGGAATATCAAGGTGAAACTCCCCCAAGTGAGTCATGACTTAGAAGACACACAAGTGACATGTTGGGATGTGGCACGCAAGAGAGATAAAAGAGAAAAGGAGAAACAAACTCTGGACAGACAACCGGAATAAGTCCAAACTAGCGGAATTGAGACCAACCTATCAAGTGCTCCTGAAGCAAACCAAGAAAGACAAGCTCTCAACTAATTATGATCCTAAACCGTGGACGGTAAGTGAAAGATGAGGCGATTCAGCTATTCTACAGCGAGGACCCAAGAAGATATTACGCAGCACATCCCAGATGAGAAGAGTTCCAGGGAGATGCCAGGGAGGAAATGACGGCAGCGGAGACAGTGACACAGACGGAAGCCACAAAACGGCAGAGAACCAACAACACCCATTGAAACCGGGAAAACAACCAAGCCGCCAACATGTCGAGGACAGGGATGGACGAGTCCAGGCAGGATGGGAACAGCGAGGAGGAACCACTCGCTGCTAGGCGACCACGTCGTACTATAGTAAAACAGAAGAAATACCAGGATGGAGCTGAAGACTTCGGAACAGATGGAAGTGAAAGCTCTGGAACGAATGAAGTTGATGACTCCGAAATGGATGGAGACAAGCGACGAATATAAACCCGGCCGTTCATGGAACTAAAGAGAACGGCAATACAGAACTGTCATCATGAATAAAAGGGAGGGGAAGATGTACTGTTCCAAGCGTATAGTCATTGGAGCATGTGTACTAGTATATGTGTGAGATGGTGTAGCCTGTGTGTGTTAATTCCTGTTCTGTACATTTCAGGTATTGGTGCCTTCTGTATTGAGACAATAAACACCAACAAAATCAAACAGTATGTTACTGACCAACGGTGCATACAGTAAACCAAGCAAGCTCCTCACCACACGGCATCTCCAGCACCAGACTGTCTTTCATATAATATATTTTATATAAGAAAACCACCACCTAGAGTTTCCATCTCTCCCATCCTGAGTGCTAGACACATAATATCACGTAACCCCTACAATTGGTGACCCCCCGGAAAAACGTACTCACACAGGATGGAGGACGGACGGATCTCTCTACCGACTTTCAACCACAACGTTGAGGACTGATTAGATCATGTGGAAGCAATCCTCATCAGCTCAAGCTACTGACGAGCAAAAGTACGGTGCCCTGCTCTCCTCCTTGCCCACGGAAGTTGCCACGCATGTATCACGGACTACTTCCAACCCTCCACAGAACAACAAATTCGCCACCTTGTGGGACGCCTTAAAAAAGCATTACCGACTGACCAGCCCCAGTCTCCTGCAGAACCTATCTTCTATCTCCCTTGGAAACTCAACTCCGGGACTTCTCTGGGAGATGTGTAGGCTGAACTCCTGGCACGCAGACAGACTTCCCGAACCTATCCTGCACCAGCTTCACGCACAAAAGCTCCCCACACAAGTACGTATCACCCTGTCCGCAGTAGATTACTCGTTGACACCGCGGCAGATAGAATATTCAACGAAAACACTGCTGTGCGCCATGTTGCCGCAAACCACTCAGTGGTCACACCTCCACTTAGCACCGGTTTCGTCAACCTGATCAACGCTCCTCAGAGAAGTAGCATTCCACCAGACAAGCAAGACATCAGGGACCTGTTGCAAACTTTGAACTGCAGGATGGACACCATTGAACAGCTCTGCTCCTCCATGCCTGCTTCTTCTCCTGTTCCTGCCCCACGCACTGTGTCCTACCAATCCCAACACCCCCATCCTGCCCCAGACCCCGCCGCCAGCCCCTAGCACAATGTACCTACCTTCTGTTGGTACCATCAACGTTTTGGCGCTAAAGCTAGATGCTGTGAGGCTCCCTGCAACTACACGGCGAAGCAACATCGACGGAGACTGGTAGGCGCCATAACCTCCGCCACTATCAAGCAGCACATCACACGCCTTACTTCTGACCTTGACCACTTCACTCCTGCTGCCCGTCACGACCTACTACAAACACTACATCAGGCAGTTTCTGCATTCAACGCTACTGCCCACCACGCCAGCCTTCCCACCGCCCTGAACACATTCATCCCGCACCACCTCCGCCAATCTACCCACCATTGCGATTTAGAGCAGCACCACCTCGCCGACTACATTTCTGGGCACCCTCTTTTAACCCTCAGGTACCCCCTGCTCCTGTCCTGGACCCTGCTGCTGTAGTAGAACCTACTCCTATCATAGACCCCCCCTCCTGTCGTGAACCCTACTGCTGTCATAGAACCTGCTCCTGTCATGGACCCTCCTCCTGACGTCGCCCTTGATCCAGTCAACCCAGCCAGTGCCCGAGGACGCTGCCCCAGCCGCGATTGAAGCACAACCACCATTGCCTGTACAACCTTCTCTAATCAACAACCCTCCTTCTCCCCAATTCTCCCACAGGTTCTGTTTCACTGGACGGAGTCGTCACCCGTAGCGGCCGAGTCGTCCACACCCCTGCCCGTTATGTCTCACATGTGAGATACAACCCTGCCGACAGCAAGTCTTTTGTAGCGCCTGGAGGGGAGGGGGAGTATTGTAGTGGATCTCTCCCCTACAACTACATCTGCATTCCAACGCGACAGTATCCTAGCAACCAAGCTAGCTACCCGGGGGGGGTCGCCACCTGCTACGTCTTCCCTAGCAACGGAGTTAAGAAACCGGCGAGTTCCCACGGGTTTACTTCAGGCTGCTGTGTATAAAAGCTCTATCTCTCCATTGAGATTCATTCTGGCCTACGTTCCTGAACACGCAACACCTCCTCCAAGCAAGCTCCTCACTGTCCAGCCCTCATTCAACCTGGAGGACAGCAACACGCAACATCTCCTCTAACGAAGCTCCTGCATATCTACCTCCTTCACAAGCTACTCACCTAACGTGTCTTCCAAGCAAGCTCCTCACCACACAGCATCTCCAGCACCAGACTGTCTTTCATATAATATATTTTATATATGAAAACCACCACCTAGAGTTTCCATCCATCCCATCCTGAGCGCTAGACACATAATATCACGTAACCCCTACACTACGCCCTTAAGTCACGAGACAAACGCAAGCATGAACTTAGCATGCTTCCCTGTTGGGCACTGTAAACGCTTCAGTGCTTCACCTTACACAAGGATGTAGAGCCCAATAAAAAAAAAAAAAAGAAAGATCGATACATCACTGGTCACGACTGGAAGATGTTACTCATGCGTGATGTAAACACTTTCATAATTAGCTCGCTTTCACGACGATAACTCCTCACAGACAAAAACTGAAAAGTAAGTAAAATCAATTAAATTCAACTGTCGCTATTATTCATTTCCGCCTGGTATATATGGGGTTCAAAATGCTCAGAATAGGGAGATCTAAATGTTTCAGTAGTTTATAACTCTTGGGCGCGCTATGTCCGAAAGTAAAATACCATATTAAGCGAGATTTATCTTGCACTTATTATTCTACAATTATTAGTCGTAAATGCATTTAAATTTAAATTCTCGCCAAAGGCGAGGGCTTGGTCGCCAAAATGGAGGGCAGGGTACTTTGAATTTTGACCGCCAACTTTGAATTCACCAAACTGAAGGGTTTACTGTACAGTATATAATATATACTGGAATGGGGTCTTGTAAGGGGAAATGACTAAGCCAAGGAAATGTTTTAATAGGGCAACTTAACTGGAGACCCCAGATTGAACCACCCTTATCAACAGTGCCCTTTGGAAAAGAGATGAGAGAAATGTTAGTACACAAACACACAAATATTATTATGTTCTAAATAACGAAAAACAATTCTATGAAACCTTTATTAGAAAATAACACTGTAAATGTTGCTTCCAAGAAACTGACTGAAGCTATTACACTTAGTATAGTGCAATATGAAAATTTCTTTACAGTTCAATGCATTCAGACCATAACACACATTTAAATAATTTTTGTCACAAAAATATAACTATCATAACTTTCAAACAATCTCACTTATAGTTCAAGTACAGTACAGTAGAAGTCCAAAAATCCGGATGCTTGGGGATTGGGTCGGTCCGGATTTTCCGGATTCTCAGGCAGTACTTTTAAAATTCAAATTTAAGGAGGAATAAATAAGAGATGAACAGGTACATTTTGATAGCTTATTCATTCGCAAATATAGCATGCTTTATTTATCAAAACGAGCAGTTTTAAAGAAAAATCTGTGAAATCTAGAATTTAAATCTTTGCCTTTTTTACATCATAAATTGTAGACTTTCCAATGTCGTATGTTTCCATTAGAAAAGTATTGCTCACACCATGTTCTAGTTTCTTAATTATTTCAAGTTTGTCACCCAATTTCAACGTGTTCTTCTTTCTCTTCACACAACGAAGATTATCTACTTTAGGAGCCATTATTATGGGCTTGTACAGTACTCTGTAAATGAAAAGAGTAAGATTCAAAATTACATACATTGTCACAGTTTGATTACTTGTTTTAAAGTGGCAACCGCGTGGTTGCTTGTTGTCGCTGTGCAGCTGTGGCACTCATGCATGCGCACATACACATAAAAGCCAGCTAAAAAAAAAAAAAAAAAAAAGTTTTTGAAAAGTCCGGATTCTCAGGTGGTCCGGATTTCTGGCATCCGGATTTTTGGACTTTTACTGTATATGAATCAGTAGTAATATGTGGTGCAGAATCGAGATAATTTTGCACTAATTTACTGTATATTGTACTTGTAAAATTATATTATTACAAACTCTTAATATAAAAAAGCCATCAGGTTAACTAAGACTCATTTTCATGGTAACTGGATGATACTATACCTTTTAAAATAATTTATTTTTATTGATTTTTAATGACAAGGATATATTTTGCGAGTAAAAACAATAACACCACATCACTAAAAGAAAGTAACCGAGTTAAAGAAAATTTTATAAAATTTAAAGACAAACGATCACCACTTTCTAACCACACTGCAGAGCATACAAATGATACATGTAAGAATACCATATTTGCACTGAAAATGAGGCAGGACGCTAAGATATCCTATTTGAGTTGTTGCTAAGTGCAGTCAGCACAGTACTGTACCTCTATTACAAAATTCCTAATCCTTGTTGACATCCTTGCAAAGAAATATGGCTCAAATAACACGCCATATCAATACAGTACTCCCTCTTTATCGACGGGGGTTACGTTCTGTAGACGGCCGTCGATAAAGAAACCGTCGATACCGTGATGGTTACGTAATTTTTCTAACTATTATTAGCATATGTTGAATAAATGTACCTTTAAGCATTAATGCGTTTCCTTTACACATAACCTTAAATAATAGTGTATAAATAATAATATAATAAGTGGACAAAAATACTAGCAAACTTACGATGGCTGATGTCTGTGTTCAGGGAAGGCGGGCCGCGGGTAGACGCTAGTCACGCCACTAGTGCCGCCTAGCGGCGAAGGTACAAACAAGGCCCGCAGAGTTCAAATAAAGCCAAAATAAAAATCCGTCGATAATCGAAACCGTCGATAAAGAGGGAGTACTGTACAGTTTTTAACGATATGTACAATAAAAAATTTGTTAACACCAAGAAATTAAATATCATTACAATTATCTAATTTGGCTAGAGCAGGGGTTCTCAACCAGGGGGGAAAACTGATTCTGGAGCAAGAGATATGTTCGATGAGAAATCAATCACAGAATTTTGGCCCTTGATGTGCGATTCCTACCCAAAAGTGGCAGAAAGAGCTATCCGTGCATTGCTTCCGTTTGTGTCGACATATCTTTGTGAGTCAGGCTTTTCAACTCTGTTGCAAATTAAAACGAAGCAACGTAGTAGATTAGACGTAGAAAATGACCTACGTTGTGCCCTTTCAAGCACTCCTCCGCGTATCCCAGAATTGGCGAAGAAAAAACAATCACAGGTTTCTCATTGACTGTAATCTTCATCTGAACAAAATTAATTATAAATTTACAATATCCTGGTATTCTATTGAACTTTTTGTTTATTGCATTATGCTTCAGTTTGGTCTGTTAAGTAATTCATTATAAATAAAAAAAAACTATTTTACTTTTATTCAAGTTTTATAAATCCATCAACATTTTCAATTGGCATTTAATTTGTAAAACTCCACTATAAAAATAATCCATGTAAAATTGTAAATGTATATGTACTAATATGGAAAAAATAAAGGATTTTCAGTATTATATGCATATTATTTGGAATGCACTTTTTGAGGCAGACAATCTTGGAAAGGAGGGGGGAATGACATATGATGAAAGGGGTGCATGGGACAAACAAGGTTGAGAACCACTGGGCTAGAGATACCTGGTGAATAATTAAGTATTAATTTTCACCATAAAAAAATACCATTATAAAGGTAATTGAAAGCACTGACTATATCTATCTTTACTTCCTAGAATTAAATCCACTTTTACTGCAAATAATAAACGATGCACAGATTTCACAGCAAAGCATGTAGATAAAACTCTTGTGGGCAATAAGGCACAAGTCATGTCATTGACGACAAAAATATAAAATGGAGACGAACAAACCGTGGCTGCTATGAGACCACTGCAGCGTCACACTACTAACCAGTTTACCACCATTTTTAAGCAATCTATAATCCAAATGGATTAAAAAAAAATTGGGGGGCAGTTCATATAAACAGTTTTTAAGAAAAATGTACAAGACCTTCATTCATTTTATGAGACTCCTGGCAGGACATGTCTAGAGGTAATGAACTGAATAGCTGCTAAATTATTGTCAAATTACAGTGTATGTATAGGTGTCAACCTTTATGGCACTACTTTGACAGTACTGTACAAATGTCTTGTCACAAAATGTTTCTTGGAATGCAAAATTAATACTTAAATGTCAAATACCATAAATAACCTGAATATAGAATAGCTATAAGGATAATCCTACATGTGTAAATGAACCAGCTAAGTTAACTCTACATAATATATACAATACACTAGGAAACCAACAAAATCCCAACTAATGAATAATTAGCTGGTCTTGTTTGTAGTAGTATCAGGATCTTGCAGAGCACTCACAAGACTTGAATGCATTCTTAAGAGTAATTGGCTCAAATAATCCACAGCTCCCATCATGTATTCCTGCAGCTTCTCTGGGGCAAGAGGTCCTCTGTATTAAAAAGAAACAAGGAAATTAGTTTAACAATCTAATGAATGATATATATAAGTGCAGTAAATACCCACTATATTGAGGCTAAAGTATTTTATCAGTAATTGCTAGTTCATGGTTGGGCGATCGAATTATCAATTACAGTAGAACCTCTATGCACCGTAATTTGTTTTTCTGGACTCTCTAAGGTGATCATGAATCTAGAGCAACACCCCTCTATTCACCAGAAATATCGAAATCCAGCATCAGTCCATACATGCAGTTGAATGTCTGTGCATGGGTGTCAGCCAGCATGTGTCTCATTCTGAATCCTGCCTTCATATGCAGTCTAGATTCTTAGAAAACTTTTCCCAGCACCCAGAAATATTCCGGGGATGTGTGATAGTGACTGTCTGTACGAGATGCATTGTTCAGACCATGGGTACTCAATTGGTGGACTGCGGTTTGCTTTAGTACGGACCCCAGCTTGTGTGATTTGTCAGGTTTTATGATGTAATAAACAGGGGGAATTTGTGAGGACCTGTGACAAACCTAGAAGCATGAACACTGGGAGAGGACATTTATGAGGCCATAAAAGCGATGCTAACAAAATGGGGGATAGATCTGAAGTCAGTGGTGTCGCTCACTACAGATGGAGCTCTATCCATAATAGGAAGTGGAAGGGGACTGGTTGGACACTTGAAAGAGGACCACACTGACATGTTACTGTACCACTGCATAACCCACCAATCTGTCCTGTGTGCCACTCTTGGAGAGGAGTATGCTGAGGTCATGGAAAAGTTGATGAAACTTGTCAACTTCCTGCGATTAACATCATCAAGGTATGATCGCCTGCTTCATGGCTTTTTGACACAAGTCAGTGCCAGGAAAGATACAAAATTTCATCAAAGACCAAATGAGTGCCAAGGCAAACCAGTTATTAGAGTTTTTGCATTTTTAGCAGATATTACATCTCATCTCAGTGCTCTTAATGTCAAGCTTCAAGGAGAAAACAACACAGTGTGTGATCTGATATCAACTGTTCAAACTTTTCAGAAGAAACTCAAACTTTTCAAGCACGATCTCCAGGGAGAACTTCTCCACTTCCCCAAACCTTTGGAGCAAACCAAAGGAGGGAAATATCATCACCATATGCATCTTCAGTTCATCGAGAAACTTACTGATGATTTCAAGGCTCATTTTGATATCTCTCTTGGAAGACAGCTGTAAATGTTACGTTTATGTATTACTCAGTTACTGTATGTACACACAGTAAAAAAAGTATCGCTCAGAGGGGGGGTCTGCTGACTTCCGTAATGACCCATACATCACCTGATGTGTCAGGAGGGTTGGTATGCATGCCTGTATGGAAAAAGTTTCCACCTACTTATGGGAGAGCCATATTAGTTATGTCCCACACAACCAGCATAATATCATCAACACCATTACATTAATTATCTTACAAGGCACCATATACCAAGCCCACGCATATTCCACTATCCCTCGTCCGTGATGTCATATTGTTTTGCACATAATCAGTGCGGTACTTTTTTTTTACTGTGTACATTTGAAAAAAATTTATATTTGCAAATTATAAATAAATATTTTATGTGGTAGTCAAGGAAACTTTTTAGAACCACTCTAATTTCAGATTCATTCCAGATAAAAATAGGTATGCGAAAATACGAATAATACCGAATTAACATGAGTTGTACATATGGCAAGGACTATTGTATGGGTCAAAAGCATGAACACTCTCAGCAGACACAAGAAAGAGGTTAGAGGCCTTTGAAATGTAGTGTTATAGGCATATGTTAAGAATAAGTTACATTGACAGGAAAACAAATGAAGACATACTAAGGTAAGCAAAAACTTCAAGGGAAATAGTTGATATGTACAGAAAAATAAAAATGAGATACTTTGGTCATATAATTAGGGATGAGGGGACGATAATATAAATATTAATGCAAAGTTGAGGGTAGGAGGTCCAGGGGAAGACAGAGACTGGGATGGATGTATGAATGAAATTAAAAACTGGGTCTCCAGAGATAAAAAAACCTTGAAGGATTGGTGAAAACAGACCCAAAATGATTAGAGAGGAAGACAGTGGTCGCAAACCCTCAGATAAAATGACGGTACTCTGACCGATTGATTGATTGATAACCGTACTATAGTTATAAAAATTAACAATACTAAAAATAAATAAATATGACCCCTCACCACTGAAGATAGGATACCAGCAGGAGGCCACTGAACCAAATATGATATACAATCTGTTAAACATAGCTGTACTGTATGACAAGCTTTGTCATATAATAACACTTACACAAACACTCTTGTGGAGAAAAACTTGTGAGCCTCAGCCAAATAGGGTGTCAATGCATCTTTGATTGCTAAGAAGCCAACCTGCATAGTTTCCAGAGCAAGAGTTCCATAATGACCTGCTGATGCTCTCAGTCCAGGCACTGATGTCTCAATCTAAAATATTAAAATAATTAACTGATGTATTGTAATTTCAAGTGAAAAAAATTTGTGCAAGAAAATAAATTTTGATATGAAGTACAAAAACTGAAATTTTAGTTTTAGATGGGATCAAGACAGACATTTGGTTGAACAGAGAATGCAGGGGTACTAGTGTGACCAGTTCATGGAATAATGAAGATACAGTATACAAGTTGTCTCATAAATCATGCACCACTGGAAAATTCATGCTGTTATTTTTTCCCTTACGGATGACGAAATCATAATATCTCGATGAAGATGGCACATACAGTATATTAACAGTAGAGGAAAGTGTCAGTTTAATTTTCATGTAAGGAGAACCAGATGCTATACACCAATCACATGCAAAAGGATTTAACCAACACCACCCAGGTATCCTGAGCAAAGGGATACCCTGAAGGAGTCCAAGAATCTAACACTGCAAACTTAATGGCTTAGGAAAGTAGCCATATTGTACACTTAAGTTCATAAATTCTGTATTACCCCATGATTAATGTTACTCTACCTTGACAGAATCACAAGTATCATACAGTTATCCCCTGGTATATGTATACCCGATAAAAAATTTTTTTAACAAGTCATATTTCAACACCTTTCATTTTCTTTATATGAAAGCAAACATTCACTTTACACCCCTTCTACTTTAAAGAATGAAAACTATTAGCTGACAAGTGATCAAGTGACCTTCCAAGAAGTGCCGAGATGCATGTATGCTATACTGTACAGTGTACAGGAACAAAGTTTAGTATTTTTAAAGGATGTAGTGGTGAACTTTGTGTTCAAAACAAAGAAACAAATACACCAGCTGACCAACATTTTCCTTCCCTGAAACATACATCCCAATAGTACACAGGCTCAACTATTTGATACAACGATTGCTATCATCCCCCTGGAACGTAACCCCAAATTATACATGGTTCTAACATTTGATATGTTACTTTACTTAATGAATGGATTTTAAGGAGTGCAACCTTTGTATATTGGTGGATGCATGTACTCACAGCTAACCCAGTTAATGATATTCAAGTGGTCATCTACCCTACTTCCTATGTCACACAAGGTGAGGCAAGTTGTGTCTGGTTAGTATGGAAAAGAGCTGGGGCAGGTTGAGTGAGATCAACACAATGACATTTTCCTGTAGTAAGACAGGTTGTATGTGGGGGGGAAGTTGACAATGACAGTGTTGGATGCAGATGATTATGTCACTGTTTGCTTTGACTGCTTGGTATACCTCCATATATTACATCACCTTTGAGTAAGCTGACCATTTGCCTGGATGCCAAATTATCACAAACAAGTAAAGGATCCCAACTGGTGGAGAGAATGGAGGAGACCAATTAGGTCAAGAGGTGCATGACCCTAAATGGAGAGGGGAGTAGAGCCAAGGACAGGTCAAGAATGACTTGAGGAGAGGTTGCAAGAAATTTCATTAGAGTTAAGAACCTAATGTGAGAGACTGCAAGAGACCATGCAGAAAAGACAGCTGCCATCAGGTAATCACAGTTTACCCACACAAGTGTGAAAAATGGCTGTAAAATGTTGATGAAGACGATGGATTCTTGAGAAGCTTGAAAATTATGTGTGGCATATGGAAATTTAAAAAAAAGAATGTAGGATTCTAAAAAAATTTAGCTACCAACACTTTTGTACACCACCATATTTATAACTAGTACCCCTCCAATGCATGGACTCATTGTGACTTTCTTGCACAGAAGAGCCACACAGTACAGTACGAGTAAAAAAAAAACAGAATATCTAGAATTTTTTTGTAAATTGTTCACTCTTTAATTCTTGCCATTAAAGGTATTTTCACTTCACAACACTTTTCATCACTTATTATTTTACAGGATATATTGTGGTAAAATTTGTGTTAAAAACACATTTATCGTATCCACAGAGGGAATTTGTTACACAGTTCACACACAAGTCTTAAAAGTTTGAAAAAGAGAAATATAAAATTAACAAATTAACACTTTATCCACATACATATGGACATTCATAAAACATTTCACAACACTTTTCATCACTTTTATAGATCGCTCAAATGTTTATCCTATCTTCAGGTCATTATGGCATATTTTACACACGTGACAGTTACAAATTTGAATGCTGTATGCAAAATATCATAAAAAATAAATAAAATAATATTTTGTAAATACTTAAAACACTTTTGTTTACAGGTTAATATTACTGTACAATGGATGGCACAAGTGTGTGGGGTGGATATCAAGACAAAATTAAAAGGGCTCACCCACTCAGCCTTCTAGCTTCACTGTTGGGACAACACTTATGTCTCATGGTCAGTGTGCTATGGAATGTTGCCAAGTAACCAATTAGTGATGGATTATCAAGAGATGAGGCCTACCAGAAAGATGCAACAAAATCTCAAGCATCAATCGGAATTATACTCAAATTTTTGTAAATGCGTTTCTCTTGAATGACGCTTTGGGGCATCACTGTCAATTGGACGAGATTATCATTGGCACCTTTATGTGTCACAGAAGCGCGAGAGTGCTAAATGAACTCTTCAATTCTTAGTCTTGAACAAGTCCTCCATTTATATCAAATGTAGGACAGTAATTAATCAACATATGAATAAATAACTGAAAGGGGGTGGATCCTATGAGTATCTAACGAAGAATATTTAAGCAATGACAACCATTTATACTCTCTGTATCAGTTTTACCTTAAGTTCATATTATAGAAGAAACAGTGACAATTTACCTTTTCTTTTAGAACTGGAATATATTCCTCAGCTGATGCCAATGCTGCTGAGCAATAACCAATAATCCCCTCTACTTTTTCCATCATCAAAAGAAGATATGGTGCTGCAAGCTCACAACCATGAATATAGAATACAGGTATATTAATAACACACCACCTGTGGGCAATAAAGAAAACTTATTAGCTTTTATACCTGTATCCCCATAAAAACAATATCATATACAACTATTATTTTGCCACAAACTTATATACAGATTACATATTTTTGGATAAACACTCACTTTTTTTTGTCCTTTTACCACTTTTAATTATCTTTGGTTCTACTCTCATTGACCACATTCTAGTTTTATCTCATATCCTCATTTATCATCTAAATAATTCCCTAACTATATAAAATTGATATTTTCCCAACCATTGCATTGATAAATTGTTAAGATTACATAAAACATCCCATTTTATACCCAACCTTAACCTACAACTGTGTTAGTTCATATAATACTGTTCTATCCAGAGTTTTTTCACCGTGCAAAGCAGGTCAGATCATTATCAATCCCCTCTCAATTTATCCATATTTTTTCCATACTTTAATATCACAGACTGCTTCTGCAAGTGCCTAGTGATATTTGTACACTGAAGAGCTGTGTTGGTATAACTTTATAAATCAGTCAGCACATTGAGCAGTATCCACTTCTGATACAGGTATCCCTTACTATTCAAATGTTCACACTACAAATATTTGCTTATAAAGCATGCCCCTCTACAGGCGCACGTCATATAACATGACCCAAAGCCTATGGATTAAGGTAATGTACTAAATTACAGTATATGGTTAGGTTTTTTGTTGTATGTGACTTTTTTTTTTTTTATAATGCAGAAGTTTTCTTGTACAATAGTTAGGTATATTTTTTTTATGGTCTATGGACCTATTTCAATTTTGTAGGTATAATATTGGGGGATTTCTTATAGTTGAGGAACTTAACCCTATTTTTTCCCTATGTTATGTTATATGCTATATGAATATTCACATACTGAATGATTTTCAAGGAAAATAACCCATCTCTATAGCGAAGGATACTTGTATCAAAATATGCCATACTGAAATTGGGGTTAGGCAGATACCTGAATTAATTTAGCACCACATCTTCTTTTACATTTAATAAGAGAAAGCCAACAGCTCTGTAGTTCTTTCAGACCAGTTTCTGCCTGACACTCGTATGATAACAAAAATGTAAAAATATTTACTCAAACTCAAAGACGATTCAAACTACTAGTCCCTTCATTTAGATAAAATGAGCATCAACCGCCTTCAAAATTTATCCACCCACCCACACACCACTTACTTGTATGAGTGAATAAAAGCAGATTTGGAGGCTTGTCCAAAAGTTTCCAAATATGGGACAAGTCCTGCTCTTTCCACAGTTTGTCCCAACTTTGATCCTAAAGAATAAACAAATTGAATAATTAATCAAAAGACAGAATATGATATTAAATCTTCATAAAGAAAATATATTAACTCTGAAGGGTACATGTATTAAGAAACACAGATTATTACAGTAATGTAAATTTTCTAATTAATGAATAACAAATAAACAATATTGTATCATGAATGAGGTGACCCTTTTTGAGGGTGTCTGCAGTCACTTCTTCCCTAAAATAGTCACTTCCCACTCTCCCTTCCTCACATCATCTGTTCTAATTGTGTTAGAGAGATGAATTAGATACCATAATGATCCTGAATAGATTCTCTACAAGACTTTTCCAATAAAAGATCCTTAAACAAAATATTTTGACACATTATAATGGTGAGGACTAGAGTCTTTTACAAAACAATTTAAGAAATGTTGATGCAGGAGTCTATAAAATCTGTTCTAATTAGGTTAGAAACAATTCTTTACTCAAATAAACCTGAATAATTATCTAAAAGTTTTATTAAATAAATATATTTAAAAATATAAAAATCTATATGATACAGGCGTGTGAGGGGCTTCGTGTGTGTGTGTGTGTGTGTGTGTGTGTGTGTGTGTGTGTGTACAACTTTAAGTTTCAGTAGTACAGCCTAAATCAAGCAAATTTCATTGGCTTTCAAAGTGTTAAAACTAGGACAACTGACTGGAATATCATAACAGGAAGAAAATATTGGGGACTAACATGGGTGAAAGGAAAGGGAAAATTAAAAGACCAAAAATCAAAAGTGGCACCACTGTTCATTTGTTATTCTTCCCCTTTTCTACAGTACAGTCACTAAATTCAGATCACAATATTTTTTCTTTTTCTGTCTCTAAGCAATAGCACAAGTATTCAACCTTGTTAAAGTGGCTTAGATTTTTTTTTCAATTCACTCACATTCATAAATACATAAATAATAATTAGCTATATGTATTACCATAGAATGATCCTGCACTTCTAATGTCCCAGATGATGGCTGTCACCAAGACAATCCCCAGAAGTTTCATCACACGTGGAAGAGGTGATTTGCCTTTCACAGTCTTCATTTGGTTCAGCAATACCTGTATTATAAACAATTATTACTGATGGTCATTTGTATTTGAAAATTAAGAAGGGTGTTATTTTCAACTTCAGCTTTCTGTAGAAAGAAACTCTTAAACTTCAGTTTCCTTCAATCACACTGTACAAAGAAAAACACATTTTTCTATACAGTACTGTACTTTATAAAGCATTCACTGGGCTTACCACAGCTAATCATATTTTAACTTGCCTACACCATATAGTGAATCCTATACAATATTAAAAATCACTGGTTTCATTCCAAATACAATAATCTTCATAGTGTTTACTTTACATGTGAACTCAGACTATGTGATCTGTAATTACAGAAAGCTGCTACTCCCGGTACTCAAAAGATTTAACAGTAAGACTCGGTAGACACGTAATGCTCAGCTGGAGCAGAAACATGAAATCTCTGAGAGGTGCCACTAAAATATCTTAATGCAACAAACTAATTACACATGAATGAAATGACTTTGTGTGTGTGTGTGTCTATGGCTACACACACACATACATACAATAAAGGTAAAAGAAATAATTGTCCTAAGGACAAAAAGATAGAGGGAAAATACATTTCATTGCACATGAGTAAATATTTACCCCCCCCAGTCAACAAATGATACTCGTGGATTTGGCAATTCATGGCCATTTTGAGACTCAAACCCTGCAAATTTTAAGGGCATGCTGTACTGTATATTAGTTTATAGTTTCATCATTGCTATTTATATGGTTTTGTTATTGCTGTTTATATGTCTAGTTTTAATTTTTTATATCACAGTGTACAGTTAAAGCTACCTTCAGGGGTTAATCTAGCAAAATTTATAAATAGGAGTTGGTAACTGGCGGGAACAAAGCACAGCAACTGTTGTTGTGGTGGAGGTTATAGCCAAGATGCATTGGTGTGAATCTGGGGTCTCGCTAGAAAATATGTCTAGGATCATACCTAGTATTTTTCAAAACTTAGGGTCAAATTATACTAAAAATACAGGGGTTATACAAAAAATCAAGGCATCGAACAATATATGATAATGGTTTATATACGAGTAAATAAGGTAACTTAATTCCATATTTACTTCAACTTACTAGATCTGTTTCTGAAACTTGCAAGAATCTGGAAAAATCCTCAATGTCTGACTCTTCCATGGCCCTTTCTTGTGACGACAAGTCTGTTTTATCATCAATGTTACGGGATGATGTTTTAAATGAAGACGTATTTTCCTGAACTGGTTTTCTAAATGTATAACAAGCAGTTTTATGATTGTTTTCTCCACACTTTACACCCATCTGAGGACACCCTGAGTCTGAATCAGAGCTTACCTTGTCTGAGTACTTAAACTGCCTTTCTAGCCCCATTAGTTTTGCATCAAGTACATATTGAGTATATTCCAAGGCACACATTGTGTCCTTCAGATGGCTACACCTGTTTTCAATAATCCTCACCTGTTCACGTACATTGCCAAGGTGATCCACCAATCTACAAATTGTTTTAACAACAGCACTTTGGACTTTAAAGCGCATTGGTAAAAAGCTTTCTGGTGTGGCTGGATGTGAAGCTATTTCAGATGATCCATTAGGGGTTACTGTAGCATGTAAATGTTGTGATGGTGATGGAGATCTTCTCTCACCTTTAAAAGGAATGAATTTGTTCCATTTTTCATACTGCTCACTCTCAGATGTACTTAAGCTGGAAATTGTAGAGCAATGGTTCTTTTCATTATATTTGCATTCACTCAATAATTCTGCCTGAACCGGTACATTTTGAGGATGTCTGTAGGGGCTGCTTGACACTCTACTGATACTGCTGCCTTTACCAGAGCTTGACCTACGGACAAACCTCTCTACATTAGCAGAACATTTGACCTTAGGAGTTACAGTAGGGCCTAACAGGTCCTCTTGACTGCTGAACACACTGCCATCAGTCTCTGGTATCCCACTACTGAACAGTCCATCAGTTATATCAGAATCCTCATTAAGCAAATCATCAGAGCTACTGTTGCCACTTCTGTACTTTTGAGAAGCAGGTTTAACTGTACCAATTTTTTTTCTTCTAACAGGAAGGCCAGGACATTCTAACAAATCTTCTCTACTACTAAAAGAACTTGCATCATATGTCAGGGTCCTCCTATTTGGGCTTCTGCCATAACGATGATAAGAATTTGATGCACGAACATACGAGAATCTGCATGGAATTTCTTGGGATTGGTCAACGCAGAATGGTTTTGTACTTAGGCTGGAGGATCTTGATAATGGCAGAGAGAAAAAACGACTTCGAGAATTTCCATCCACTGGTTGACTCTGTCCACGTTTTCCAAACATACTGCCAAATTATTTTAATCAGACCACAACCATAAAGCTGCGATACAAAAAATAACCATACACTTTATTTTCTTGAAGCGTCATATCTTTTCAGATGAAGCTTCTATTAATACATCACTGCACTTTAACATTCACCACACACCAGGTTGAAAAGAACACTTATATGGTAAGGCTGGACACCCATATACTGTGACATACTGAAGCCTTACAAGATAAAAGAAACCTCACCAAGACTTCCTCCCTTCTTTCTCATATGGTATATCCCTCTCAGCATTTCTAACCTGGCCCACCTGGCACACATTTGGAACCATTAACTAATCTCATAACTAAGGAGTTAATCCTGAAAAACACATTTTATAAATGAACATCGACTGAGCAACTCGTATAAAGTCAATGAGTCTAAACTTTAACAACCAGGGCTTAGAAGACCTTGATAGTTGTGACTGGGTCATAACTAATAGATAAAGTAAGTACTGTAGTTTCTACACAACCTTAAATTCTTGAAAAAGAGGGTCTCAGAGGTAGTCAAAATTAAAAAATTTGAGCACCTTAAGACCAAGCAGTGTGTTTGTGTGTGTAATTTTATAAATTACATACTTTTGAGTGGTATGGATCCTGGACTGCTTTTCCATTAAAAATATAATTTAAAGAGGATTTGTAGGTAACAAATAAAAATACACACAAATAGACAATTAATCATCAAAAAGACAACTTGCCTTTGTTGCCTCTGTAGCTTCAATAACTCCAGCCACAGCACGAGCTTTATGCGACATCTGTTCATTGGATTCCGCAAAACCTTCTATAGTTTCTCGTACCTCTTTCCTTTGGACACGCAAGGACCGACTCAGAATCTTCCATTCTCGACCTAGCATGAGAGAAAATTTGGGTAAAATCTATGGGTAATCACTTACAATACAGGTAATTATATAATTTAATTGTATTAATTACTATATACAAAATTTATTTTCACACAAACAGCGAGTACCATTTACAACTCAGTTTACACCTTTATGCTTTAATCCTTTAATTCCAGTAAAAACCTTCCCAAGATCAAATCATAGTCATTATCTCATCAAGTATTCCAAATCATGACCAATCTTATTTATCTTATCAATGATAACTTACCAGTCAAAAATCCTAAGGACCACAACAGGTATTCCACAACTGGTACAGAATCACAATTAATAGAGTAAATCTTAAAATTTTGGAATTCAACTTTTTCGAGTTTGGCTATTTCACTACTGGATCAAATATTTATATTTCAGAAAAAATTTGAAATCTTGAACACACAGTATGTACAAAATTATGGTCATGCATGTTAAGCTTTTCATATGAGCAATGCAGAAACACAGGGCAGTGTCTGCCTTAGCCACCAATTGGCCCAAGTGGTGAATTGACCCACATGATATACTGCACAGTATAAACATTGCCCATCTGGGCACTTCCCACCTGTGTCCCATGTGACTTAGTCCTTTGTGCACACCTATTTTGTCAAAAAGTTATCCTGTGTTGTCACTGCTTACTCAAAATTAGTCCTATTCACTCTTGATTTATTTGTTGACTTTGTATTCAAACAATAACAGTAGTAAAAAATGACAGTATTGTACTTGATTAATGTAAAGATATAAAATAATAAAATATAATTGCACTGGTACAGTATATTGTTGTGTATGGGAGAATATCAAGTCTATAAATCACCATAACACACGGGTGCTTGTTAGCACTGAGAAGGCTGTGCATGTGCCATTGTTGTCTAAGAAACCATAAAAGTTGTGGAAAGTTATTTCAATGTTTTAATGTGACTAAGAAATAAAGAAAATAAACAAAGAAAAATGAAAAGCGGGAAATTAATTGTGTGTGGGAAAGGTGGGAGGTAGCCAGCTACCTGGGTGGACAACTGCCCCCTTAACACGACAGTATGCCAGATTAATAATATATTCTTGTAAATAATAAATTTTCCCCAAAGAATCCCACACCCAAACAAGTTATTGCATTATATTAAAATCCCAGTGCATTGTTTACCAGCGCGAACAGCTGACCATTATCGTCCTCCCTTGCAGTATTGCCGGGGCTCTGCATCTCTCTCACACCTCTGCTATCACTGCTCAAGATGGTTGGTACTTACCACAACATCTGTCTTCAACACTTATTAAATAATATTGTAGTGTATTATGGGTATACATATTCCTTGGTTTATTCATTGACCAGTTGTCTAAGTGAACAAGCAGCCAATTCAAGCCATTATGTAACACTCAAAGGTAACAAATCCTAATGATGTTAGGAATTTATCTCCATATCAAATACTGTACAGTATACATTATAATGACCCCATTGTAAGCTTATTTGTTGACAACTCTCTCTAAGAACACATCCTGAGCTTTCAAGGGGTATTACTGTGCATGTTGGAATGCATATATCCCAAATTACTACAATCATTCTTATGGGAAAAAATTCCAAATTATAAAACATTCACTACAAGGACTTTGCTTTTCTCTGAAATACATCACTGATGTATAATGAGGAACTCTTATATCACAGTCCAAGCCAGCTACCACAATTATTTCTTCTACAATGCACCATATCAGTTTAATTTGTTTTATTTTTAGTACATACAGTGGTCCCTCGGTTAACGAGCACAATTCGTTCCAGAAGGTTGCTCGTTAACCGAAAAATTCGTTAACCGAAACCATAGTTTCAATGGGTTTTCGGTAATTGGTTCCAGCTCACAGAAAATTGCCTCAAGTCAACAAAAAAATTAGTAAAGTACACTTACTTTGAGGTGTGTATGTAGAAGGCTCCTGGATGATGATGATGATGGGAATTAGAATGGGGGTGGAGGAGAAGGGAGAAGAGAAAGCATTGGGGTGGAACCCCATGGCGCCATTTCACCCATAAAATTTTAGTTCACTTGGTGTAATTCAAGAATATTTTCTTTAAATCAACACTGCACTGCATTATATATTGTCAATATGTAAAATATATTTCAAAATGACCCAATAATTTGACTGGAAACAGAAAAAAAGCATTTATGTTGAAGAGTGTCTGAAGCAAGATGTTACCTCCACTGAAAAGACACAGAGACTGATGCCTGTCTGGTGTGTTGACAGGCTGTTTCGAGTGCTAAAAACTAGTTTCCCTGTACAGTACTTAAATTATGTTAAATAAATGTTAAAATGACTAAAAATTTTAGTACAAGACTTTTAAAATTATTGAATAGTACAAACTTCTTGATATTTACTAAAATAGTACGGAATTTAAGCCCTAGAAAAAATTACTGTATTGGCGGACTAATACCATAGCTAGTGTGCAAGCGAAAACATGTTGAGGGCCCCTCGTAAGGAATTCGTTAATCGAGGGAATGCTCGTTAACCGAAGTTAAGAATCTTATGGAAGGTAATTTGTTAACCAAAATTTCGTTAACTGAGGCGCTCGTTAACCGAGGGATCACTGCACAGTGATCCCTCGGCTAACGAGTTACCTTCCATAAGATTCTTAACTTCGGTTAACGAGCAATCCCTCGATTAACGAGTTTTTTACAAGCTGACCTCAACATGTTTTCGCTTGCACTTGGCGGTCCACCAGCTGTAGTATTAGTCCGCCAATACAGTAATCGGTTCTAGGGCTTAAATTCCTTACTATTTTAGTAAATATCAAGAAGTTTATACTTTTCAATAATTTTAAAAGTTTTATATTAATTTTTTTAGTCATTTTAACAATTATTGAACATAATTGAAGTACAGGAAGCTAGTTTTTTGCGCACCATACAGCCTGTCAACACACCATACAGGCATCAGTCTCTGTGTCTTTTCAGTGGAGGTAACATCTTGCTTGAGACTCTCTTCAACTAAACGCTTTTTTCCGTGTTTCCAAGCAAATTATTGGTCAATTTGAAATTTATTTTACATATTGAAAATATATAATGCAGTGCAGTGTTGATTTAAAGAAAACAATCTTGAATTACACCAAGAAAACTAAAATTTTATGGGTGAAATGGTACCATGGGGTGACTTCTCTTCCACCCCAATGTCTTCTCTTCTCCCTTCTCCTCCATCCCCATTCTAATTCCCATCATCATCCAGGAGCCTTCTACATACTCACCTCAAAGTAAGTGTACTTTACTACCTTTTTTGTTGATTTTAGGCAATTTTCGGTGAGCTGGAACCAATTACCCAAACACCCATTGAAACAATGGTTTCAGTTAACGAGCAACTTTCTAGAACGAATTGTGCTCGTTAACCGAGGGACCACTGTACTTTGTTATATTATCTGATAGTAATTTAGAATTTTTCAAAAAATCATGTGCCTGTGGGGACAAGTACTTTTCTGGAGTACCTACAGTAGTTAGCAGTTAGTGGGTTAAGTATAACTTACTCTGTTGGCAGACCTTTATTACATTTTAACAATCATAAAGAGTTCAAGTGATTTCTGCCCTTATTTACCATATTGTTATTTCAAAAGACAGAACATCCAGGTAATTAAATCAAAATAATAATAATAACAATACAGTGATGTCCCCGTTAGCCGGAACAATTGGTGTAGAGCACTTCCGGGAATGAGTGATTTCTGGGTGATGCGACGACTCTCTCAAAGCCGGAAAAAAATCCTTCATCCCCAGAATTTTCCGAGTAACGGAAAAATTTTCTCGTTAATTCCAGAAATTGTCTATTACATCATCTCTCAAACCTGGAAAAATATCCCCCATCCCTGGAATTTTCCGGGTAACGGAAAATTTTTCTCGCATTTCCAAAAAATGCGCCTCATTTTCATCTCTCAAACCCGAAAAAACTCCCCCATCCCCGGAATTTTCCAGGTATCGGGAAAAATTTCTCAGAAATTTCCGGAAAATGTGCCCCTTAGAAAATCGTTACCAAAGCCGCATTTTCTCGGAAAATTCCGGCTTTGGGAACGACTTTCCGAGAAAATTTCAATTCTGGTTATCAGAGATATTACTGTAGTTAGTAATGAGATATTATGTAGACCATACCTAAGTGATGAAGTAGGACAGCTGACTGTGGTAAATGCTTGAGGTAAAGCTGTGACCATATGCTCCAGCACTGGGGATCTTGAGTTAAGCACTGAACCAGGCATGTCAGTAACTGTTGAACAAATATACAGTACAGTATATAGGGTATATATAAACACACAATATATATATATATATATATATATATATATATATATATATATATATATATATATATATATATATATATATATATATATATATATATATATATATACACACACACAGCTAGACCCCGACTTACGACTGCTTTGACTTACGACCGCCACAGTTGTGACCATTTTTTTTTCTAAATGACAAGCATTTTCTATACCGAAACATTTCCAGTTAATGTAGTCTCCATGTATAATTAGAAAATTATGGGGGCCCCATATGCATTCAGCTGACTACATTAAAGGTAAGTGCTCAGTCACACTGTATCCATTCCTCATTATTTATTACTTTTACTGTACTGTATTTCATTGTAGATTTTTTATTTAAATTTTTTTTTTTTTTTTTTATCTATGTCGGACTTACGACCTGGATTTGGGTCCCTAACCCCGTTGTAAGTCGGGGTCTAGCTGTGTGTGTGTGTATATATATATATATATATATATACAGGTAGTCGTCGACTTACGACCTATGCGACTTACGTCTGTTCGACTTTACGACCGGCGGTACGACAGTTTTGGCCCCAGCCCCAGTGTAAATAATAAACCAATTGTACTGTAGTATGCAGTGATTTACTTAAACCTGACGACCGTAACAATAATGAACAAAGAAAATGTTGATAAAATATGACTTAAAGATGATTATATTATCATTACACATTACAGTATAATATATGTAAGGTAATTATAACATAGGCCGACTTACGACCGGTCGGCAGTAACCAATCTAGGTCGTAAGTCGACGACTACCTGTATATATATATATATAAAAACTCTAGAGTTTCAAACAGCATCAAGACAAAAGACTCACCTCCACTCTTAATGCATGAGACACATTTGGATCTAGACGACGTAAAAATGATGGAAAGAAGTTGCGCAGTGTCACTTCAGGACTAGAACTGAAAGCTGCTGTCTGGAAAGATATACATTAAGGTAATATTAACAAAAATATATCTTTTATATTAATTTTGCTAATTTCCAATAACTTGTCATGTTTAAGTTTAACTTAACCTAAAATGGACAAAAAATTACTTAAAAAACACAAATCAAAAGCTGTATCCTTGGTTTGAGAAGTTTATGTCACAGTCTCCTCACATCAAATTCTCTGGTAAGGCAATGAATGCTGACAATGTTAACCTAGTTGCAATTCCCAAGAAGTTTATCACTATGCACTCAAACAGGTGTTCAATATGGATGAAACTTGTAAAAACTAGCTATTGAGAATTTTTATCTCAAATGACAAGAAATAAGCTTTAGGTTTCAGAGAACATCAACACTTTTATCCCATATTAATCTCTCATCCCTCCCATTTGCACTGATAACTGCTATAAATACAATCTACAATTAAAAACTCTGACACATTTCCCACTAAAATTATTTTCTTAATTCTTACATTCTTCTCCTTTTTATTATTCTTAAACACGTCTCCATCTATTCTGACTTTTTTCCTCTTTTCAATTCCTTTTCAAATGTATCAGGTTTATGCAAACCCAGCCCACACACACTATGGCAGGCAGGATAAATATTGAGATAGTGATGCTGCTACTATAAATCAATGTACAGTAGTCACCAATGGAGACTGTCTCATGACAATGTTTTCTTTAACCCCAGAAAACTCTTATTACCATGACAACACTTGTTGACCAAACTTCCCAAATTTGGTGCAAATCTACAAACAATTTGGGCAACACAGACTGACCGACATAACTTAAATCAATACCCTGCCCACAATTAAGGACAGTACAGTATAATTAACTATTCTTTATAATAATCCACACAATGTATACAGTATATAGAAAACATACCTTGACTTTTGGATAGAGGGCAAAGAGCTGTCTCTGTACAGGCTTTGGCAATGACACAGAAGAACACCAAGTGAAATCCAAGATTGTGAAAAATTCACGTACACCCAGGACATCCCCACAGTCTTCAGCCCCATCTCCCCCTCCTCCCCCAAATACTGTGCTTCCGTAGTCTACCACATATGCAGAGTAGTTCTTCAGGCCAATGAGAGGTACCATGAGCTCCATCCATACTGCAAGAAGATAATATTATCAATGTGACAAAATGCTGCACAACAAACTGGACTGGAAGGCCCATGTAAATAACACAGTCAAGGCATCCTCATACCATCTCTACATGCTACGATGACTTAGGTCACTTGGAACACCCGCGCCGGAGCTGAGGACTTTCTACAACGCCTTTTTTTTCTCCCAAAACTAACGTATGCGTCACCAGCCTGGTCGTCTTCTCTCAACTCCACCCAACAACGACGGCTAGAGAAGGTACAGAAAATGGCCTGCAGTATCATGCTCGGCGCAGAATACTCCAGCTACATGAACGCTTTCTCCACCCTGGAAATGCCATCCCTCAGTGACCTCAAGCACTGGAAAGGTTTAGCAGCCAACTAATGCACCACCCTCGTCATCGCCACCTCCTGCCACTGGCAGCCCCCCGACCCACCTCGCGCAGTCCGCCACTACAACAAAATTCAGCCCATAAGAGCCCGCACCGATAGATATAAGAATAGCACCATCCCATCTACAGTAGTCCCTCGGTTAACGAGAGCCTCAGTTAACGAGATTTCGGTTAACGAGTTACCTTCCATAAGATTCTTAACTTCGGTTATCCCTCGATTAATGAGTTTCTTACGAGCTGACCTCAACATGTTTTCGTTTGCATTTGGCGGTCCACCAGCTGTAGTATTAGTCCACAGTATAGTAATCGGTTCTATGGCTTATATTCCTTGCGATTTCCGTAAATATCAAGAAGTTTACAGTATTCAACAATTTTAAAAGTTTAACATTAAATTTTTTAGTAATTTTAACAATTATTGAACATAATTGAAGGAAAAGAAATTAGTTTCTGGCATGCCATCCAGCCTGGCAACACACGAAACATGCGTTAGTCTCTCTCTTTTCAGTGGAGGTAACATCTTGCTTGAGACTCTTCAACTAAACACTTTTTTTTCTGTGTTTCCAAGCAAATTATTGGTCATTTTGAAATTTATTTTACATATTGACAATATATGATGCAGTGCAGTGTTGATTTAAAGAAAATAATCTTGAATTACACCAAAAGAACTAAAAATTTTTGGGGTGAAATGGCACCATGGGGTGAGTTCGCTTCCACCCTAATACCTTCTCTTCCACCCCCATTCTAATTCCCATCATCATCATCATCCAGGAGCCTTCTACATACACACCTCAAAGTAAGTGAACTTTTCTACCCTTTTTGTTGAATTTAGGCAATTTTCAGTGAGCTGGAACCAATTACCCAAAACCCATTGAAACAATGGTTTCGGTTAACGAGCAACCTTCTAGAACGGATTGTGCTCTTTAACTGAGGGACCACTGTATTGTTAAAATAATAAACAACTCCTGATTTATGTACTGTACAGCCCTGTAAATGTATTCAACACATATTATGTCATTATGTCTAAATCAAATATAAGTCTGTATATTTTCAGCCACCAGCTGCAACTCCATTAATACAGTGATCCCTCGGTTAACGAGCGCCTTGGTTAACGAGATTTCGGTTAACAAGTTACCTTCCATAAGATTCCTAACTTCAGTTAACGAGCAATCCCTCGATTAACGAGTTTTTTACGAGCCGACTTCAACACGTTTTCGCTTGCATTTGGCAGTCCACCAGCTGTAGTATTAGTCCGCCAATACAGTAATCGGTTTTAGGGCTTAAATTCCTTACTATTTTAGTAAATATCAAGAAGTTTATACTATTCAATAATTTTAAAAGTTTAATATTTTTTTTAGTCATTTTAACAATTATTGAACATAATTGAAGGTAAAGAAACTAGTTTCTGGCGTGCCATCCAGCCTGTTAACACACCAGACAGGCGTTAGTCTTTGTGTTTTTTCAGTGGAGGCAACATATTGCTAGAGACTCTCTTCAACTAAAAGCTTTTTTTCTGTTTCCAAGCAAATTATTGGTCATTTTGAAATTTATTTTACATATTGACAATATATAATGTAGTGCAGCGTTGATTTAAAGAAAATAATCTTGAATTACACCAAGAAAACTAAAATTTTATGGGTGAAATGGCGCCATGGTGTGACTTCTCTTCCACCCCAATGCTTTCTCTTCTCCCTTCTCCTCCACCCCCATTCTAATTCCCATCATCATCATCATCATCCAGGAGCCTTCTACATACACACCTCAAAGTAAGTGTGCTTTTCTACATTTTTTGTTGAATTTAGGCAATTTTCGGTGAGCTGGAACCAATTACCCAAAAACCCATTGAAACAATGGTTTCGGTTAACGAGTTTTTCGGTTAACGAGCAACATGCTGGAACGGATTGTGCTCGTTAACCGAGGGACCACTGTAAACCGTTTATTATTATATTCTGCTCCCCCAGCAACACAAATACCATGCCTATGATAGTCTGCACCTGTTTTCTAAAATGAAGCCCTATATGTAAATGTTGAGGCACTTTTCTTGAAATTTGGTATTAGTGGTTTCATTATATTTGGACCAGTGGAATCGAAAAAAGTTGTATACTAAACAATTTTTTGATAAGCTCTTAAAATCACATAACAAAAGAAAATGGTCACCAGTTTTGCCTTTAATCATTTTAAACCAACTACAGTAACTGGAAGATAAATATGATATCACTCTCTCCCCATATTTTAAGTACCGTATATACTCGTCTATAACCCCCCCTCGTTTATAGGTCGATCCCGATTTTTTGACCAAGATATCGTTAATTTACAATATTCCTCGTTTATAGTTCGACCCACGTTTTTGAGGGTAATGGAACAACAAAACCTTCACTAAAAATGCTGTACGTCCAATTAACTGAGGCTCGCTGTGCCTGAAACACGAGTGCCGAAGGCAAATTGTTTACCATTTATTATTACGACACTTTACACTGAAACGCGGGTAGTTTCAACAAAAATATTGTATATTTCCATTCAAGTTAGTTAGGAGGGAATATTATTGTAATACAACAGTTTTTAACTAAACCATTCGAAAAGCGATTACGGTAACATCTGTTGAACGAAAGAAAGCGAAAGTCATTGTTTTCGTCACGATTTTATCCCACTTTCCACTTTAATACGTACGTAATTTCAGCAAAAATATTACATTTCCGTGAATGTATTATGTCAAGCACAGTATGAATAGAAGATCATTGTAATATAACAGAATTTTAACCGAAAATATTAAAATAATGAGTAACATCTCAAGAACAGAAGCTTAGGTAAAGTCTTTTGTTTCCGTCATGTATTTTATCCTATTTTACATTGAAATACATCACGTTTCAGCAAAACTACTTTTATTTCTGAGAATATATTCATTCAGGCGCAGTTTAGGTAAAATATACGTGTGATGTAACAGTTTTTTAACTGAAAACGATTCGAAAAACACGTGTACCGTCCAGCCGATACAGTTGGTGGTGCGTCATGCGTCGTTGTAAACAATAGGAGGTTGAAGTAGATTACCGGGTATTATATTAAGTGTGAAATATCAAAAAGGTTTTTATTACCGGTATTTTTTGTAGATCAATGAGAACTGTGATACCGTATATGATATGATAAGTTGGCCTGTGCTAAGAACTTCAACATAGACTACTGAAAGCACGTTGTAAGGTAATTTAGCCTATTGTAAGTTGGTGAGCTTCATTTGCTGAAGGAACTGCACAACTTTTCATTACTAATTGGTACATATTTTACGTTTCCATTGTTTACTGGCAGTAAATGGTAAATATTTTTCATGTCTGAAGCTAAAAGTTGCTCCTCGCCCTTCCCATCATGCACGGGTTCAACCTAACAAAACTATTACGCATGTATAGGACGACCCCCAATTTTTTTCCTAAAAATTTGGTCTTAAAAACTCGAACTATACACGAGTATATACAGTACTCAATTAATTCCCCGCACCCCCCCTCCCAAAAAAATACATACAGTATACCGGTAGTGTAAATTTTCTTTGATTTAAGGGTCAAAAACTCCCCAAGCATGTGTAAGATGTTTGTTATTCTCACCATTGAATTAAATAGATATTGGTAATTATATAATCTTTATACATCATTGTACTGTAGACCTTCGATACAGCATAAGAATGGGACCGAAAATTATCATGTAATAGTGGATCACATTATATCAATCGATGTATTTTAAAAGAAAATACTGTACAGTATAGTGTATAGGACTACAGTGGTCCCGCTGTTAACGAGCACAATTCGCTCCAGGAGGTTGCTCGTTAACCGAAACCATCGTTTCAATGGGTTTTTGGGTAATTGGTTCCAGCTCACCGAAAATTGCCTAAATTAAAAAAAAAGGCAGAAAAGTACACTTACTTTGAGGTGTGTATGTAGAAGGCTCCTGGATGATGATGATGATGGGAATTAGAATGGGGGTGGAGGAGAAGGAAGAAGAGAAGGCATTGGGGTGGAAGATTAGTCACCCCATGGCACCATTTCACCCATAAAATTTTAGTTCTCTTGGTGTATTTCAAGATTATTTTCTTTAAATCAACACTGCACTGCATTATATATTGTCAATATGTAAAATATATTTCAAAATCACCAATAATTTGCTTGGAAACACAGAAAAAAAGCATTTAGTTGAAGAGAGTCTCAAGCAAGATGTTACCTCCACTGAAAACAGAGAGAGACTAACGCCTGTCTGGTGTGTTAACAGGCTAGATGGCACGCCAGAAACTTGTTTCTTTACCTTCAATTATGTTCAATAATTGTTAAAATGACTAAAAAAGTTAATATTAAACTTTTAAAATTATTGAATAGTATAAACTTCTTGATATTTACTAAAATAGTAAGGAATTTAAACCCTAAAACCGATTACTGTATTGGCGGACTAATACTACAGCTGGTGGACCGCCAAATGCAAGCGAAAACATGTTGAAGTCGGCTCGTAAAAAACTCGTTAATCGAGGGATTGCTCGTTAACCGAAGTTAAGAATCTTATGGAAGGTAAATTGTTAACCGAAATCTCATTAACCGAGGCGCTTGTTAACCGAGGGATCACTGTATAGCTCAAAAAATACACCAAAAAATTCCTCATTGCAACAATTCCATCATTTCAAACACTGTTTTAAAAATTATAACTTACCTTGGGTCAGAATAATTACTTCCTGATGGAGCAATAGAATTTGATGTGTGATGTCTGTAAGAAAAGTGTTGGTAGCAACTCAATAAAGTGCAACAAGTGTGGAAGGTGGGTACACAAGAGGTGATGTGGAGTAGACAGACAGCAGGATATTGCTGACTAAGTTTTCTGTATGTGCAGGTAACCATGTGCCCAAAGCAAGGCTGGAAAAATTCAACAATGGGGATATGTCCCTGGACTGTCGACAAGTTCTGTGGACATGATCAATGATAGTGGGGGTACTGAAGCCTGATCAGTTGCTGGGATTATTTTTCAGTTACAAATTATATCTGAATTTTAAAATCTACAAGAAATTACTTATCTAGATCTAATTTTACTAGAAAATAAACAATAATAAACTCACCTTTCAAACCTACAGTGAAGTCATCCAGCCCAGACTGCCCAACTGCCCACAGCATGGAAAGACAGGCAGGAGTCTGGTTCTGGATATTGTGTCGCAGATCACAATAGTAAGGCAAATTCATGACACCCACATGTGCATGGTTAATTGACAAGATCTGAAAAATGGGATGAATTGATCACAATATTTCATGCATTACTGGTATGTCAAAAAACTTACGGGTTAACCACACTTCCCACACTCCAGAAATAAGTACAATAAATGAAAAAACTATGGGTTGCATCTCATCAAGCTCAACCAGTCACTATAAATATTGGGTGGCAGTGAGGAGCAAACTGCCAAAGATGAGTGCTTTAAGTCTATGCCACTGTACTATTGTGCACGCACTTCATGACCCAATAGTAAGATACAGAACAGAACTCCGCTTCAATCAACCTTCAGTTCCTAGCTCTCTTCAACATCCCAAGTGAAGTCGGAGGGATCTGAGTTACTTGATCCATGTTCATTGTAAATTAAAAATTCAGAATTGCAACTACTGAAGTGCAAGCTCAACTTAGCTACAGGATAGTTTCTTCTAATAATCTATTAAACATAGATTTTCAACTTTGCCTTCATAGTGTCACTTCTTGCACACTGTTATTCATGAAACTTAGTACTTTACAGTACTGTAGTGTATATTGAAGCTGGGTAGAGGATATAAACTATTTATTTTTTGGCTTGATGGTCAAGATCATTAATGCTAAGAAAGAACTTCATTGACCTTATGAAGAAGTAATTTTTTGACCATATCAAAGAATGTCCTCAAAATTTGGACCACAAAACAAAAAATTAAGCTCAAGAATTTTCATAAATTTTTCAAATTTTTACTTTTAATCCTTTGCTGTACATATGATCCTCAATATATCCATTTACTGTACTTTTTAATATACCTGTACTGCAATCAAAATCAATGAACATAGTATGTTGTTCCAATGAAACTGAAAAACCATTATCAAAGTACAGTACAAGAAATATGTGAAACCAAGTTTGATGACACCTGGAATACTGTGTAGAGAATTGTGGTAAGCCCACTTATTGAAGAAAAAAAAATTATCACCTCATGCACTTTATAAAACATTTTTTTTTTAATTTTAGATGTAGATGAAGGGGAGATTCAAGTCTATGAAGGATATTGATTTCATAAAGCTAATTGATTATCAATGATTTCCTCACTATGAAAGTATGGTTCCAGAAAGACCATTTTAGTCATTGGAGAAAAACTTCAATTCACACGTTGAATTTGCTCGTCTTAGATCAGAACTGACTGTACTGAACAATATTCATATAGAAACTTTGCTAAAAATAAGGTAGAAGAACTTTGTAAATTTTGATTGAAGATCAACTGCATGAAGGGTTTAAGCAAATACATACCGTAAATTAATTTGCTACTGCTTTATCAGTCACAATATGGGCTTGATGTGTTACTACTTTTAAAACTATGATGCATAAATGATAAAGGCATAGACATGGATAGAAAAACTTTACACACACATTTGGAAAATCTCATCAAAAATTATGTCCTCAGAACTACATTTTAAACATATTTCAGATGCTACTTACTTGTAAAAAAAGCTTATAACCAGCCACACCAAGACCTTTAATTTGCTCCTGGACCATAGATGTAATACAGTGCTTGTGAAATAATGCTAGTACATTATCAGTACAACCTGACAATGTGTTTACCAGTAACTGTAAAACAAGAAATGTTCATATTATTGACCTTATCAATATGCTTTGTGTTTGCTATGGGCAATCACCATACCTTCATCTGTTCAAGACCCAACAGTCATGTTCATAGTACTTGCATAAGAATTCCATAAAATATATTTGGCTATAATGGAAATGCTTGGTACACTCGCAACAAAAAGCACTGTACAGTATCGGCAAATATTTTTGCTACACAATATGACAACGGACGAAGGATTGTGACAACTCTACTGAGACACCAGGAGTCGTAGTGTTTGTTTTGGCATCCACTGGACCCCACCTTGTAGATACTTTCTGTAACGAGTGTCCATGAGGAGACAATAATGTGTGACAAAAGGAGGGTCACACCTTGAATCATGAACAAGATTTTAACCTTAATTATCCTAAAGAAACCTTTTAAAACTTTTAGGGAAAGACCGAAGATACCAATTTCATCAGACAAATAATTCAAATCTCTGATATATATATATATATATATATATATATATATATATATATATATATATATATATATATATATATATATATATATATATATATATACACTTCGTGTTTTCTTCTTTCCTTGTGGTTATCAGCATATACCTAGATCACGCGCACCTACAGTGATTTACTTGCATATATATATATATATATATATATATATATATGCTGATAACCACCAGGAAAGAAGAAAACACGAAGTTCCCAAGCGCTTTCGTGTAATTCACATCTTCAGGGGTGAGTACAGACTAGATAGAGTAATGCAGAACAAGATGAATATATACAGAGGAGGGTGAGACCAGGTCCACAATGGTCAGGTAATTAGGTAATGACCCTACTAATCTTTAAATGGCACACAACGGTTGGTGGTTGGGTCAGATGGGACAGTGACCCGCCCTCTCACCTGATCACAAATCTTCTTAATTACAAAGTTGTCCAGCTTGTACAAGCCGTTACTCAAATTCATGTTGAATGCTTCGGTATGTTTAATAAGACTAGATTCTATGATGTTCCTACTATCAATTGAATTACATGGTAATATTGAGGAGGCATTATCCCAGTCAATGCAATGCTTGTTATCCCTCAAATGAACAAACAGAGCATTGGATTCCTGGCCTGTCCTGACACTGTATTTGTGTTGTTTAATTCTAGTTACAAGATCTTTACCTGTCTGGCCTAAGTAAAACATATTACATTCCTTGCAAGGAACTTTATAAATGCAACCAATTGTGTTGTTGGGGGAGTTCTTGATTAACATTTGTTTAACAGTGCATGAGTTTTTAAATGCCACATTGACGTTCCAAGATTTTAGCTGTGCCGGAATGTGTGAGAAATTTTTGTGAAATGGTAATATTAAGATATTCTTATGGTCATGGGTGGGCTTGGGATCAGTTCTATAAAAAGTTTTCTTAGTAATGTTTAAGCATTTGTCTATGAAAGATCTAGGGTATTTAAGGTTTGAGCCAATATTATATATATATTTGTATTCCTCATCGATGAATTCCGGACTGCAAATTCTCAAGGCACGTAAAAACATTGTTGTAAATACTGACTGTTTGACTTTATTATGGTGGGCAGAATAATAATGAATGTATGAACACACATTGGTTGGTTTTCTATAAATACTGAACTTGAAAGTGTTACCCATTCTGTGTATCAGACAGTCTAGGAATGGCAATTTACAGTCTTGCTCTAATTCCACAGTGAATTTGATCGAGGGGGCTAAGTTGTTAAGTTGTGGTAGGAAAACTTTTAGGTCCTCATTACATGGCCAGAGACATAATACATCATCAACATATCTAAACCAGACTGCTGAGGGTGGTAAAATATTACTTAATAGTTTCTTTTCAAAGAATTCCATATATAGGTTGCTTAATACAGGTGAGAGTGGATTACCCATTGCCATACCAAATTTTTGAGCATAATATTCCCCATTGAATTCGAATTTGCAATCCTTAATACATAGTTTGATGAGTTCGATGAAGTCATCTTTCGAGACGGGCAGTGAAATGTTATCCAGGGAATCTATGAGGAACTCTAGTAAATCATCAACAGGGACCTTTGTAAAAAGTGACGTTACATCAAAGCTGACCAGTTTAAAATCATGATTAATGTGCAAGTTATTGAGTTTATCAACCAGATCCATATTATTCTTGATATTGGAGTTAGAAATGTTGCCA